>APFE030417982.1:0-10928 GCA_000404065.3 Pinus taeda
TTCTTCAAATACACAGAGGCTGATGAGACTCTCATCAAAATCAGAAGACACCAGATGCCCAAAGAAGATTGGTGGCAATCCATGCTCAGAATTCTGCCACATTAGCTTCAGGCATTCAATTACCAAAAGGCCAAGCCAAAAGCAGTCATAAGTCCACATACTTTTAAAGCAGCTAATATAAGCAAGGGCTCAGATGACTTAGATCAGAAATCAGTTGTTAAGGACAACATGGAAATGAAGATGGATTTTTTCCTCATCCCTCAAGATGGCTCTGCTCAAGCCACTTGTGTGAAATCCACCATGCAGACAAAGGCTTGTTCCCGTAATGGAATTCATGGTTTGTATAGTTCCGTACGGAAGGATCAAGACTAAATGAAAGATGGAAGGATCAAGACTAAATGAAATGTTTTGAGAGGGATGGAAAATACAGGACAGCATAAGGATAAAGCAAGCATTTAAGGCACTTAAAGACAAATTCAGCAGAAGGACCATGACAGCTCACCAAAAGGACATACAGCCGCATACAAGGCCACTCAGCAGTTAATTCAAAGCAGTCAACAGACTCCAACCGACTCCAGAAAGCTCCAGATGTCAAAATTGCTCTGACAGCAGTTAATAGCTTTTATAGCTCATTTAAGATTGTAATAACTTCTCATCTACTTTCTCTATCCCAATGTAAGAGATATTTTTCCGCTCAGATGACTCATGCCTGAGATATTTTGTAACAAACTTCTATATATTGCCCTTCATTTTGTAAAAGAGGGGTTGGACTCCGGATGTAAGATTTTCTTTCTTAAGATATTCTCTGCTACTCTGATATTGTAAATTTCACAGACAGATTAATACAAAGGCAGTGGGATTTCTTCAATGAGGTGTTTTCTCCTGGTCTCTTGGTGATGGGTGGCCTGAAGTTGCAGGATTCCTGTTCATTACATGACTCAATAAGTTTTCTAATGGCTCAGTATGTTATGAATGTTTCCAGTTATTCCATATAGTGTTCGTATTTCCTGTCTCTCATGTTTCCTCTGTGTTTAAACTCTAGACAGTAAAGAAAAAGGATAGCTCCAGGATTTAGTTACTCACTACCCTGAGCTCAATCTGAACTGCCTCGTATGTTTTCTTCTTCTAAAAGTGTTTAAAGGGTAATTCTTGAATGCTACCTTTAAACCATTTCCTTACTGTGCATTGTTGTTTTAAGAATTCAAGTGATTGCTCTTAGATGACATGTCTTTTCCACAAATATACAACCTTAAGTAACGAAATCTTCATTGCTCATTACTAGTTGTATATGCATCACAATCCAAATTTCACAGTTTGTTTCATAAAATGCACACAGGCCCTATAGCTTTTCCCCTCACCTGAATCAAGATTTCAAGAGAAACACTCCTAGACCCCGTTGCCCAATGGATTAATCATCTGTTGATATATTTCAGAAGAAACAGAATCATCCTCCCAACCAAATACACAAAAACAACCCAAAAACTCAACACACAACTAGCCTTAGATTCTCACTGAAAGTAGTGATAAACCCAATAGAGAGAGCCCTCTCTGACTGCAGCTGGGCTAGAAGCTGCACTCCAAAGCCTGGTTAGTGGTTACCCCGGCCGTATCCTCTTGGGAGTCAAAGAGGACAACCTGGGTGTTAACACCCCCAAAGCTAAAAACAGATCTAAAATTGCCTTCTAAAAATATAGTAATTTCTAGTAAATCTGGGTTTTTCATTAGGTGGATGATCTAATAGTAGAACTTGTGTTTAGTTTAGGGGTTTTTTTCTCTAGAAGGAAACCCCTCTCTTTGTATGAGGGAAATTGTATTGAGGCTATGTAATAGATGTGTATTCTCCGAGCGAGAAATAGAGAGGAGAGACTGTGAGAGAAAACAAACGATATTACAACGGATCTGTTGTAGGTTGTGTCTCTTCATTTTGCTGGATAATAGAAAGGAAGGATTGGTAGTTTGGGTTGGACATAGCCCAAACTGGGTGAACCACGTATATCTGTGTCTCTTTGGTTTTATTTGTTTTCTATGTTTATATTTATGCAATATTCTATGTGTTCCATTACTTTGTAATATATAATTTTCTAACAATCTATGGTGATTTTGTTCTTGGTAATGATGTGACCCAACAAGCTACCTTCTAAAACCATGAATATGCTCTTCTTAGGGTTGAGGGAGATCCCGTATTTCCAATATCTTTTGAAAATTGGTTTCAAATGTTGAAGGTAGTCACCTTTTTTCTTTGAAAAAACAGTGACATCTTCAAGGTATACTACCATGCTTTGATCCATAAGACCTCAGAAGGCGATAACCATCACTCTCTAGAAGGTTTCCCTGACATTTATTGGTCCAAAAGGCATACAGTGAAACACAAAAGTCCCCCAATTTGTTCAGAATGTTGTTTTGATCTAATCTGGTTCAACTACAAGGACCTGATTGTAACTGGAAAAGCCATCTAATAGGGAAAAGACTTTGAATCCTGAGATGGTTTGGAGGATTTTATCCATGGAGGGGATTACATAGTTATATTTATTTGATTCTCAGTTAAGGCTTTAGTAATCGACACACAGATGTATCTTCCCATATTTCTTTCACACTGGCACTAGATTAGATACCCATGTAGAATGCCTAACCTTGAAGATGATGAAAACATCCAACAATTTCTTGAGTTCCTTTTGGATGAGGGGTTCTAATGTGGGATGCACCTTCCTCATTTTTTGCTGAAATGGTTTGGCCCCCTCTTTTGTATGGATGACATGCTGAATAATTGAAGTGTTTTACATATTCAAGTCATCATATATCCAAGAAAAAACATCGCGGTATTTTCTAAATAGGCTAATGAATGTATGTCTTTCCTCTCGGGTGAACCCCACCCCCAAGTTTACATACTTCTATTCAGATTCAGTCCCTAGCTTGATCTACTCGTGCGAGAGAGTGGAACTATCATTTTTGGTATTTAGAGGGCCTCTGAAACAATTTTGGAGGTTAAACAATTGCTCTAACATCACCACCCCCTTAGGTAAAGGGTTTCCTTTCTATAAATCCACTTCTTCTTGTAGTGATCTCTCATGTTCCTCTTCGCCAATAGCTACGTCTTTGAACACTTCCACATTTGTCATGAACTCCATAATCTGTCGGTCACCATTGAAAATGCACAAGTTAGTTATGTTGTTGTACAATGCCATTTTACACATAATTTCAATAGAAAATCTGTCTGTAAGGGGTGTGAATATAGCTGCCGCATTGGCTAAAGTGTCAGCAACGACATTATTAATTCTAGCAATAGAAATGATATTGAAATCTTTAAATTAATTTATGAGAGGCCATAGCTCTTGGTGGTAATTCTTGATGTGCGGGGACAAACAATGAATGGTATTGCATACATGTCTTGTAATAATTTCAGAATCCCCGATTAACTTCAGACAATCTGCTTTTAGGTTGATGGCCTTTTTGAGGCCGAGGACCAGTGCCTCATATTATGCAATGTTGTTGGTGCATTTGAACACTAACCTGCAAGAGATCAAGAATCTATTCCCCTTAGGGTCTAGTAGGACACACCCTACCCTCGCTCCATCATGAGTTTTAGATTCGTCATAATACAATGACCATGTTTGAGTAGTAAGGGACGGTAAACCTATTGTATGTAAATTTAAGGCACAAACTTCACTATCAGGGCTTGGGGTTTGCATGGGAATTTCAACTTGGGCATCTTGGGGAATGGTTGATGTCTGAGGCTAATAGCACCCAAATAGGGACTCTAGGAGGCACCCTCGTAGATCTTGTTGGGCATAGCTGATTGGCTCATTAGAGCCCTCGAGGTCATTTACGATGCACTTCATACAAGGTTCACTCTTGACCCTAATCTAGTTATTCCTTCCCTTGTAAGGTAGCCATAGGTGAGACCAGTCTGTGGTGAAGTAGCCCTCAAGCTTATATGACCAATCTCTATTGCGAAGAAGGTTGTAGGCTTCTGAAATGTCTATAATGATTATGTCAATACATTAGTGAACTCAGGAATCAAAAGATAACTGAATGATGACATTATTTAATTCTCCCACAGCAGGAACTTGAGACCTGTCGAGTTGGACAATTTTGGCATTGGTTTTTTCTGGTTGAATATTTAGCTTCTTTCATACTGACGAGGGCATGATGTTGGTCGATGCACCAGAATCGACAAGGCACTTGTGAACATTAAAATTGAACATCTTGAAGGTTATAATGACAAGAGGGGTCAAGCCTCTCAAGTTTGTGTTTGTGGCCTTCACTATCACTTGAAGGTCAATCACAGCTGGGGATCAGCCTGTAGAGTACCCCTTGTTTGATGTGGAGGATTTTGAAGGGGTAGGAGAAATAGCGGAGGATTTGGCAATTAAGTCATGCTGACTAGTCAACTTGCATAACTCATACAAAGAGATATTAGATAAAGTTTTCTTCAAATATTCTATGATATTGTAATCTAAATTTACGGATGAAGATTCTTGTGCCAAGTGTTGCGTTGATGAGGCAGTTTTAGCCGTAACCCCTCTAGACAAATTTCTAGGTGTGGATGAGTCTCCTTTTGTACTGATTGGTGACTCGTTAGGGCTTAAATCATTCATCTCTCTAGGTGAAGAAGTGGATGGTTGGCTAGTATTGGTGGGGGGAAGTATCCTTCGTAACAATTCTCTTTTCTTGTCTTCTAGAGTAGTGTTTGACAATACCTTTACTCCTCAGGTTGTAACTTTTGGGGGGCTTGGGGGGAGCATCTCCAACGATGGCCTCTTAAGTAGTGAACACTTCCCTCCCATGGATGACTTCGAAGGTTAACATAGCATATGGAGCATCATCTCCGAGAGGGGAGTCATCCTCTTCAGTATCATTAGCTTCTTCTTCCCCCTCCCCGGTGACTTGATCTTCTAACAGCTAGGTGACTACGGCAGTCAAGTTATGGAGCCACTGTAGGTAGGTCTTCTCCAAGTGGGACACCTCATGGAAAGTGCAGAACTTATATTTTCCTAGATCCTTCACGTTGAAGTTTGAGCTAGATGTTTGTGACACTTTAGGGGTGAGGTTGTTAGTTTTATCAAGGAAGGGCTTAGCGGGTTCTCCTCCTCCCGAAGCGTCACTAGTTCTTCAGTTTAGCTCAGACACTTTGTTAGTCAATTGTTTTAGGGATTTGGCCACTCCCTCGAAATTGAAGGAATCGTTGTCTTTATATATGGTTTTACTTGATGAGACCTAGTTCTTATTCTCGAAGGGCTTTACATCGTCCTAGGACTTATGCTCTAAGGCACTGCTAGAAAGATCATCCTTTTCGACTTCGAGCGTAGTAGAGAATTTCTCTACCAAGGTGAGTTTTGATTCACATGTAATGAACACAGTAATATCCTGTGGCAGAGCTCTAGTGTAATAATCAATCATGATGGAATCATCAAGGGCTACGTCCATAAGGAACTTATTCAAAATAGCGGTGAAACATTGATTGAAATCATTCACCTTCTCTTTTTTACGACATTTAAGTGTGCTAAGCTCGACAAGGAGCATAGAAGGTGTCTTGTCTTTTGAGAATTTGTCTAGGAATGTTTTCTAAAACTCATCCCATGTTTGGATGGAGGCAATGGGCAATGGATGATACCAAGTGGCCACTTTATTTTCAACGATGTGCGGGAAAAATGGCATGCTACATCATTGTACTGGACCTTCATCATCTACAAAACTAGCTAGAAATTTCTAATGTGGTTGTCAACTGAGGTCCCTTTCTTAGGGTAAAACTTCAGGAGGTGTTTCTCAAAATGGCAAGGCATGTCATGGAGTAGGCATCTAAGGTTCAATGGCCATTCAGCCATCCATGCCAATGGTGGTGGGCAACGATTTCCTCTAGGGTTGAAAACGAGGCGGTGGTCATTGCCTTCTGATTCACTAGTTGTGCCTGATGCCCTCACTGGTGTGAGGGGGTCGTCTACCTTCTCCTTGAGGAACTTGGACGTGTCCTAGATCTCTAGTTTTTCTCACATTCTTGGTATTCCTAAGGTTTCTCAAGATACGCTGATTGTTGTAGAAGTTTATGTGGTCTCTAAGGTAATCCCTGGTTCCCTCTCCCAGGATCCCTTGAGTGCCCCCAATGAGAGGTTCATTGTTAACAAGGGTCTTTTTGGTGATACTTCGATCGTTTCCCTACATCTCCTCCCATTGTGACTAGTTATTTTCATCGTTCAAGGTATTCGTAAGGTCATCACCCTCATCTTCAGGATGGCTTTCCAACCCTTCGATAGATAGTCTCTCGAAAACATCCCCATAGTCATCCAGCACTAGGCTGACTAACTACGATATAGAGTTGACAAGGATGCCTTGACATGTGTGATGAGGCATGGAGTTGCACGTACTAGATAGGGAGTTAGTGGCGGGAGTGCATTTCAGACACTTGGCGAGATGTCAAGTAATAGGGTGTAGAGCCCTGAGTTGCTCACTAGTGACTTTGAACATGGGAAGCTACTATCCTCCGAGAGCATCTCCGAGAGGGGGAAGTTGGGATTATTCTTGAAGTGGCCTTGTGAAGGCTATCCCATAAGAGGGTTTATATGGTATTTTAGGGGGCATGGGAGGTCGAGGTTGGTTACTTCCTTGATGGGAAATTTCGGTGTGAGGGCGGGGATTAGTACTTTCCATAGCCCGCCTTCTGGTGTTAAATTTGTTGATGGGGTGGAATTTTCTACCAACCACAAAGGGGACCTCGCCGATGTAGGTTCTCAACCAGAACCATCACCGTTTGTGACAAGGATCCCTTCTGATATGTAGGCCCGACTGCTGTTCATTTTTGTTGAGTCTGCTTCAGACAAAGAAAAATATGAACTCAATTGAAAACAGGTAACTCAATAAATACAAGGAAATAATTGACAAATATCTTATGCTACATAAATCATGAATATTCAAACTATAAACAACATAAATGTTATGTAAACTTACTGTTAGCAGGCTTCAAATAAGACTCATGTTTGCCAAGATAAGATGCTTAATAATTCTAAATCTGTTCACAAAAATCAAACATTTATAAGCATAAACAAACGTGCAGTAAAAACAAATTATACCAATACCTAAGAAATAGTGCACTGGAATATGCATAGAGTTAGCGAATCAAATACCATTCATATGAAGCAACCCAAAGTTTGGAGTATGAGACAACATATGAGCATACTACACATCAAAGAGCTTTTAGGAACATCCAATCCATCAAGTGAAGAAAATACTCATGGCATTATAACATAAAAGATATGAATAATCCAATAGTGGAAACGTACAATCAATCCTTGCATAAATACAAGAACATCAGTTATCTTAAGCAATGTATATCTCGCCAAAAGAGTCCTCAGCAAAACATCCTTACAAATGAGGCATGAGGTATATTTATAAGGTGAGAATGACTCTTGGCCTACCCTTGACTCTTGAACTTCCTCATGACCTTTCATCTACCTGGTGACTTTTGGTATTCTTCATGACCTTTCATATTCACAAAGAGTTCTATGCTACTATAGAAAATACATCACAAAATATAGCTATCAATCTAATTCATTAATTTAATAATGGAAAGTTCTAGAATGTCAAGCCCGAGTAGTTCTGTCAAATATGTGCGCCATAGGTTGTATTTTGATACAATGGGAGTGATCTATAGCTGATCTTGATCATGTCGATGCAGGAACTCAAGTGCATATCACATGAGGGTCATCCGTTCGAAATGCACTCGATTGTTCAAGGTTACTAGTTTGGTGTAGGGCCTCACTGGTTCTACCACATAACGTGTGATATTTTATCTAGTAATTGGCATGTCTTTTGTATGTGCTACTTATTTATATGTCTCTATGAATGCTTGTACTTCCTTGGAGATCTTACCCTACTTCCTTACATGTCCAACTTCCCCTATCAAGGGAATCCCATGTAGTTGGATCACTAACTCCAAGCCACTAAATAGATGCCTGTAGGATGCTAGTACCCTTTCCACATCTTTGGTCAATTTTTCTTTAGACTGAATTTTGATGTGGATTTGAACCTTAGTATTCTACATGGTGATCCAATCCTTCTTAGCAACCACCGTTGGTGCTCTTGGGTACTTGATAGACCATTCATGTATCTTATCCAAATCATTCATAGCCTCCTTAAGCATCATGATTCTTTCTTTTTTGTGGGCTAGGATGGCCACAATTGGAGCTACTATGTGGTGTAGTTTATACCTCTCTTCATAGACTATCATCATGGCCTCCCCCAGAGTCTCCATTTCTACTTCAATTGTTGCCTGGAATTTTGTTGCACTTATGTGTACTAAATGGAGTGTCGTGTTCTCTTCCTCCATATTCCTTTTCTCCTGTTCCTCCATGGTGGCCCTTTCTTCAGATGCATAAAACCTATTATGCAGATCAACAATCTATTTGCTCATCCGGGCCACATTGTATTCTATGGCAGCAACGCAGGTTGTCCCGACTAAGGCAATCATTTGAGGGTTTGTTGTAATGTTAGGCACAATATCTTTGATTGTGGTTACTGACAAAGGCTCGGTTGGATTCCTACTACAATATTTTTCCCTTTCTTGTACAATCTTGAGGTTTATTTCATCGAAAGTGAGTCTAGTGAGATCGAGGACTTCTTCATCCCGTTCCTCTGAGATACCTAGTTCTTGAAGGGGAAGGTGTCTGCCAGTGAGGAGAGTGGTAAGGGGCATGTTTAATGGGGGAAGCTCACTTTGTCCTGTGCCTAGGTCAACTATTTTGCTTGTCTCTCCTTGTTCACTTTCCCCAGCTTCTTTCTCCTTGTTCCTCCTAAGCTCTTCTTCCTGATGTCTTTTTCTTCCTCTACAAGTGTCTATTGCCTCTCTAGTTCATCTTCCATATTTTTCATCTCTTTCTCTAACCTCTTGTTCTCCTCCTACCTTCTCTCCTCAGCTTCTTCCTCCTATTTTTTCTTCTCTGCCTCTTCCTACACTCTTCTTTCTTCTTCCTGCTTTCTCTTCTCTACCTCTTCTTGTGCTCTTCCTTCTTCTTCCTCTTGGTTTTATAGCAGTTGTTTCTCCTTTTCTTGCTCTTCCTTCCTTCTATTTTTCTCACTCTGGCCCTGGTTTCTAGAATCTTGAGCTTTTTTTTCTCTCTACCTCCCTCTTCCTTTTAAGCTCTCACTTCCTCCTTGCCAAGTTGGCATTCCTTTATTCAAGCGTAGCATCTTCCTCCTCGTGGGCACTCATGGTGTCTTCTACCTCTTTTCCTTTTCACTTCTTAGATTCCCTGGTGCCTTTTGGTACCTCATGCTACTTTTTCTTTATGGTGGAAGCTCTTTCTTTGAGGTTCACGTCTTCCTGGGAATTGTCTTGGAGCTCACCGTCTATGGCTTGTTGCTCTCTTAGGGTGAGTTCCTTTGTAGTGTTATACCAATTTTTAATCCCATCTTCGAGATCCTTTTTGGTATGAGAATAAGACCAGCTAAATTTTTCCCTTTTGCAATGGGTGGCCATGAAATTCTCAAGATCATATTTTCAGTAGTTTAGGGTCACAAAGTAGCTTCCCGTCAATGCTTCAGCCTCTACCTCTACCTGTTTGAAATTTTCTACCAGATATGCTCTGATGGTGAGACGGAAGGCAGACCAGGATTTCTTTTTCCTTTGTTCAATATCCTTGAAAAAACCTGCATCATTTGGTTGAAAACCTCTCATAGGAGCATCTTGTCCATGGCAAACTTGGATAGGCCATGTAGAGCATTATGGGTATCGAACACTCTAATGAACTTTCCTTCTTCAATGGGAAACTAGTGCACTACCTTGACCACTATCTTCATAGCATTGTTAGACATGCATGGTGCTTCATTCCCAAATAGTAGCTAGTACAAAGGGCTCATGAAAGTTTCAGAGATTATATCTAGCATGCCTTTGTAAGCTGTGTCCCAAAAAACTTTGTAATGGCAATGCATGGGGTTAGTCACTGATGGGTCCCAGTTTCACCTCCAACTCTTGAAGTAGCATCTCAAGCAAACAACGTAGAGGAGGTATGATGGCATACAGAATTTTAGAGGTTTTTCCAATCGTGGGAGCTTGGCAGCAACTATGTTTGTTTTCAATGATGAGGAGAGGATGCTTGCCCAATTAAAAATGGTTTCTCAGGTGGCAACAACATACATGAGGGGGACCGAGGTGTCAAAAAATACGACACAGTCTGCCTTTCCATATAACCAGCACATCATTACAACAATTAACTAATATAACTTGCTCAATCCCTCTGTCTTATAAGCTTGATCTATGTTGACCTGGAACTTTGAAGGATTTTGCCACCACTCCCATAGTATTTCCTTTACTGGGATCACAAAATCGACGAGGCCCCTAGTATTAAAAACCTCCTACTTCTCAGGGAGTCCATAGTGGGTGCTGATATCTGTCGGGGAGATAGTAGCTATGGGTGCCCCATCATGGTCCCTGATCATCCAAGACTCCATGTCTGTACATTTCAAGATCCATTCAATAGTTTCTGAGCATGGCAAGAGTGGGGGATGCATTGCTACCTTGTGTAACCTTGACCTTTTGATGTTGTACCAGGAGAGCCTTGTGCTTTTATTTATTTTGTAAGTAGTGTCCCTGAATATGGGTGGCTCGTTGTCTTGGTCAACCTCCCATGACCCGCTTCCTGAGCCCCTGTGAGCACCCTTATGTTGGGTTGTGTTATATTCTTTCCAGGACTAACCTATGTAGTGAATCGGTGGGTTAGAGGGGGGATGGAGTGCCCCTTTCGTTGCACCAATTGCACAGTAGGGGGGTTTGAGGGGGGCAGGTAGCCCCACTCTATGGGGTCTGGGGCAGCGCCCTGGGAAAATTTTTTTTGCACACTATATTAGGTTGGGCGAACCTACCTATGGTTTTCGGTCCATGGTTTTGGATGTGATGGTTTTCAGTCCATGGTATTGGATGCTTCAGCATGTATAAATATGTA
>APFE030417982.1:19398-49805 GCA_000404065.3 Pinus taeda
TGCTTGTTTATTCTTCATTTTTTTTTTAAACAAAAGAAACAGGATTTCTGTGTTTTCTATGCAGGGAAGAAAGAAGCGAGTGGAAATGTAGTGGTGTAGGCATGGAATGGAGAGTTAGGAGGATGAATGGTGGCAGGGGGTTCCACAAGTCTTTTGGACAAGTTTCTATCCCTTTGATCCTTTTCTTGACTTGATTTTGAGCTTTCTATGGTTGCTACAGGGGCCTCCTATAGAAAGCACAAAGCCTCCTATAGGATGCATGATTTACAGAATAGGTGAGACCAGGGACTGGGAAAAGACAATAGCGATGAAGAAATGATCTATCAGAGGTGTATTTGGCTCAGCCATGTCCCTTTTTCTTTTGTGGCCCTCCTGCAACCTGCAATGCATTCAAAGGAAGTTAATTTTTATGTTCCTATTTTTTTCTTTTTTCTATTTTCTCTCTCTCTTTTTTTTTTTTTTTAAGAGACAGTTGGGGCACCTCCATGAGGTTTTCACCCTCACTACCTACCCTAGGTGCCTCCAAGGGGAGGTTTTAACCCAATGATCTTTTATTCTCCTCATTTTTTCGTTTCTTTTTTTTCTTTTTAGGGTGTGGGTGGAGTGGAGGCAAAGACTTGCTACACTACCAACACTGTTTTACTCAGATTCTCAATCAATTCTTGCTTGGAGAGGGGCTTCTTGTAGATTTTCAACCTATGCCAATTGACAAGCATGGGGATGGCTTCTTCATCGATGGTCTTGATCAGAACTGAACCATTGTCATTGCACCTTTCTACTGTGTACAGTCCCAACCATCTTATCCTCGGTTTTCCCTTGAAATATTTATACCTTGTATCATACAAAAATGCCCAATCTCCTTCTTGGAACTATTTCTCTTTGAGGTGTTTGTCATGCCATATTTTCCTTTGAAGATGGACTACCTTTGAGTGGATAAGAGCCTGCAATCTTTGTTCATCCAATCCATTTAGTTGAAGTAACCTTTCCTTTTGTGCATGGTTGAGATCTAGGTCTAGCTGAGCTGCCATCCTTAGTGTGTTATATTCAAATTCTATTGACAGCAAAGCCTTCTTCCCATAGATCATCTCATAGGGTGTGAACCCTGTGGTGGTCTTCCAGGTGGTGTTATATGCCCAGGTGGCCTCAGCCAATCAATCTTCCCAATCTTTTCTGCTGCTGCTCACTACCTTGGTCAAAATTCCTTCCAAAGCTCTGTTAGTGACTTCCACCTATTCATTTGCTTATGGATAATAAGGGGTGGAAGTTTTTTGCTTAATTTTGTGATGTCTGTGTAGGTCGTCAATCAAATTAGAGGTAAACTGACTCCATTAATCTGTGATTAATTCTCTCGGATATCCAAACTTGTAGAATATATTCTCTCTCAAAAACTCGACTACCTTTTCTTCTGTTACTACCTTGATCGCCTTTGTTTCTGCCCATTTTGTGAAATAATTAGTGCACACTATGATGTAAGCTTTCTTCTTTGAAGGAGGGTTGACAGGACCTGCAAAGTCCATGCCCCACTTCTCAAATGGCTCGAAAGTCACTTGAGGTTGCAGGGGAATCTCATCCCTTGGAGTAGGTTTCCCCATCCTTTGACATCGGTCACATTTTCTTATATATCTCCTTACATCTTGATTAAGAGTGGGCCAATAGTAACCTGCTTGCAGGATTTTGAAGGCAGTCCTCTTTGCTACAAAATAGCCCCCATAAGGCCCATCATGATAGGTTAGGAGAATGTCAGAAACTTCCTCCTTCCTGACACATCTCCTGAAAACATGATCTGGGCCAAGTTTGAAGAGATTGCCCGCAACCTAGGTGAAAGGGGCTCTTTTCCTCATGATCTTGCTCTTCTCTTTTGATGACAAGTGTGGTGGGAAATGTGCAGAAACCAAGTAATTTTCCATATCAGCAAACCATGGAGAGAGTACTGAGATAGCAAAAAGGTGTTCATCTGGCATTTGATCATCCACCATTCCTTCTTCACCTACAGGCAGATTTATTCTAAATAGAAAATCAGCAACAACATTTTCCTTACTTGACTTATCAATAATGGTTAAATCAAATTGTTGCAATAAAATCAACCATCTAATCATGTGAGAATTTACATCTAATTTATTCATTAAATACCTAATTGCAGCATGATTAGTTTGTACAAATGTTTGATAGCCATTGATGTAGTGTCTGAACTTGTTTAGGGAATGGACTACTACTAGGAGATTCTTTTCAGTTACAGTGTAGTTTAATTCTATCTTAGACAACTTTTTACTTACAAAATATATGGCATAAGGAAACTTCTTATCAAGTTGCCCTAAGGCTGCTTCTATATTTTTTTCTAGGCATTTGTATGAATGTGGAAAGGTAGGGCCCATTTTGGACCTCTCAAAATTAGGGCAGTCACCAGTTTACTTTTCAAGGTATCCAAAGCCTCTTGACAGTTGTCAGTCCATATGAACTCAACATCTTTTCCCAAAAGACCAAACAATGGAGAGGCTAGCTTACTTAAATCCTTAATGAATCTTCTATAATACCTTGCTAAACCTAGGAAACTTCGAACATATCTTACCTTTTGAGGAGGTGGGACCCTTTGGATAATGGAAATTTTGTTGGGGTCCACCTGTAATCCTTGCTGAGAGATTGCATGACCTAGCATGGTCCCTTCAATCATTAGGAATTCACATTTTTTAGGACTGAGGGATAGGTTCATTTCAATATAGTTGTCCAAAACTTTTAATAGGTTAGACAAAGCTTCCTAGAAGTTAGAACCATAAAGGGTAAAGTCATCCGTATAGATTTACACTGCATCATGAACCAGTTCAGATACTATACTCAATATTGCTCTCTGGAAAGTGGCGGGAGCATTGCACAAACCAAAAGGAAGGACTCGATATGCAAAGGTACCCCAAGGACAAGTGAAAGTGGTCTTATCTTGGTCTTCCGGGCTGATTTGGACATGGTTGTACCCACTAAACCCATCTAGGAAGGAGAAAAACTTCTTCCCTACCAGGCCATTTAACACTTGATCTATGAAAGGCAAAGGAAAATGGTCCTTCTTGGTGGCCTTATTTAGTTCCCTATAATCAAAATAGAATCTCCACTTCCCATTTTTCATTGGCACTACCACCAAAGGAGAGACCCATTCGCTGTCATAGATAGGGTAGATGAATCCTGCATCCAGTAACTTTTGCAGTTCTTCTTTGACAATGTCCTTAAGGGCTAGATTCATCCTCCTTTGAGGCTACCTAACTGGTTTGCAATCTTCCTTAATGTACATGTGATGAGTATACACTGAAGGGTGCACTCCCTTCATCTCCTTATAGTTCCAAGAAAAAGCATCCAAGTGGTTTCTTAATAATCTACACAACTCTTTCTCTTGAGAGGTGGATAGGGATGAGTTGATCTTCAAGGTTCTTTCTGGGCCGAATTCAATATTCTTAACTTGGGGAGAGGTTAGGTTAGCCACATAGAGATCAACTAAAGAATTGGCTGCGATTTCTTCCACCAACTCTTCTAATGGAAATACACTGGGGGGTGGATTCTAAATCAATTTTTCAGTAATATCATCCTCGGTGTGTGGGGCCCCCCCATGGTAGCTTTCACGGCACACAGTGGCACAGAATAGATTTCATCCTCATCTTCCTCCAACCAGAGAGGTAAATCATGTTCTAACAAAGCTTGGGTAGGAGGATATAGGAGTAGCTGTTTGGACATATGCCCATTCTTGATTGTCATCTTCCCCGCTCGACAACTAATGTAGGCATTTGCAGTAGCTAACCAACGTCTTCCGAGGATGAGAGGATACCCAGTGAGCTTTGCCTTTGGTTGGAGAACCAGGAAATCAGCAGGGTACTCCCAAGAATCGATCGAGACCATTACATTTTCCACAATCACTTTAGGGGTCATGGTGGAGTGGTCTGATAACTGTAGTATTGTTGTGGTCTTCCTCAGGGAGCCCTAAAGGTTGAGCTTGAGCATAGTGTCCTTCGTGATCACATTAATGGTAGCCCCTAGATCAATCAGGGTATGGGGGATTATGGTGCCATTGATGTGGACATCGACTACAAGGCTTCCAAGGTCTAGATATTTTGGACAGATTACCTACCCCAACATTAGGCTGGATAGTTGTCCTATGACATTGATAGTTGGAACATCTCTCCTACACTTGCTTGGGTGCCTCAAGCACTTCTCCTTGATCATCTTGTTGTATATAGGCACATCCTTTACGACTTGGAGAAGTGGTATCTTTACACATTATTGTTTCAATTCTCCCAAAAGTTCAGTTTCTTCTGGGGTAGGTTGTGTCATTCCAGATAATCTCTCAGGAAAGGGTGGAATGGCTTTTGGTTCACTTTCCTCTTTTTCTTCCTCATCCTCCTTATGGGGAGGTTGGTTATCTTGGAGAACCCTCCTAGATCGTAGGTTAATCTCTTGAATTTCCACATCATAGGTCAAGCATGATGGTTCCCCAATATATACCTGTTGGGCCTGTCTGTTATTCGAGTTCAGTTTTGGTTGATCAAGTATTTGGGATTTCCTTGGTGGAGCAGGAGGAAATGGTTGTGGTTGAGTAGGAGGTGGAGGCAAAAGAGAGGGAGGAGAGTTGTACTAGGGCCTCCACCCCTGATGAGTTTCACTCCACTAAGGCGGTGGATGAGCATAAGAGTGAAATGAATGAGTAGCTGGTTGAGCATGGTATTGAGATGGATATGACCAAGGAGTGGGTGTTGACAAGGAAGGATGAGCAGGGGGACCCCAAGAAGGCTTGGAAGTGTCTTGATTGGGGTTGTAATATGTCTAGGATGCCCCTTGCATTCCCTTCTCATAAGGTTTGGACCCATGTGGCCTCCTTTGGTTCATAAAATAGAGTGGTTCAGTGGCTCCTTCAACCCCCTGGTATGCAAATTTAAGTCCAGGCAAGGAAGGGCATTGATTCGTAGAATGGTCTTCTTCAAAAATTGAACACACTTCTATAGAGTTCAGTGGACATTCATTCCTAGGATTCCTTCTAGTGCATCTAGGGCAAAAAATGGCCAAATCCCTCTCTTCTTCCTCTTGTTTTCTTTTTATGTGCAAGGTATCCATTTCCATGGCAAGAGTCTACATCATCACGCTCTTGACATCTTCCAACAAATTTCCAAATTCACCTCTAAGGGATGAACTGGATGAGGATGTATTACCTAGGGGTTGAATTCCCCTACCTCTCTTTCTGGCTGCCCTAGAATGGTTTCTAAACACAGTCTTTCTATCTTCATAAAGTAATTGGTAGATGTCTCCCCCTAGCCAGCAAATGGAGGGTATCTAGAAGGTTCCAGGACTCCTCTGAGTAGGACCAACTTCATAGATTCGAGGTCAAGTGTGCACGTGGCCCTTTTATAACTGAGCTGAAACCTCTCTTCATAATCTTCCAAGGATTCATCGCTTCCCATGGTCATTCGGAAGATTTCTTCCTCGATATCCTTTGACCTACAGTAGTCCTGGTATTTGTTATTAAAAGCTTGCTACATCTGAGCCCCAAGTTGTGATGTTGTTTCCAGGTAACCCCATGAACCAATGCAATACTACATCTTTTAGGGTAGAAGGAAACAATTTCAACTTCTCCTCATCTTCTGCATAGTCATAGGTTCGACAGATAACAACAAATTCAAACAAGAAGGTATTAGGATCTTCGGTAGTCAACCCATGGAAGTGAGGTAAGGCTGAAGGACTTATGTTCTTCATTTTAGTGTCCCCATTAGTATCTCAGATGGGAAAGGTACCCTCTATTCTTTCCCCATTCGCTCTAACGTTTTTGTTTTCAGCCATGGTCTCAAGAAGGATGGTTTCTTCCTCTTCTTCTGCTATAGAATCTTTGTATATCTCCGATGGTTAACCTATAGGTTCTTCTGGATCACTACCACCGAAGAAGAGATAAGGGTGACTTTGTGATGTGGTGGGGGTGCTGGGTAAGAATTTTCCTGAATTATCTTTGTTTCTATGAGGCATGAAAGGAAATCTCTTTTTGGGTGATTTTTGTTTTTTTTTGCTTGTACCTGTAAAACTGAAATGGATTGAACAACAAATTGCAGCTAACTGAAATGAAATTGCAGAATTGAAATGAAAGCAAGGAAATGACTAATCTACTTTGCTGGAATGGAAATTCTAGAATTGAAATGAAAGCGAGGAAATGTCTAATATACTGTTGCAGAAATGGAAATTGCAGAATTGAAAGGGCTAATCTACTTTTGCTGAAATGGAAATTGCAGAATTGAAATGAAAGCAGGAAATGCCTAATCTACTTTATTGAAATGGAAATTGCAAAATTGAAATGAAAGCAGGAAATGCCTATTCTACTTTTGCAGAATTGAAATTGTAGAATTGAAATGAAACAACTACTCCACTTTTGTTGAAAATAAACTACTTAGCATAATGTTGCAGAGAAAATAGAAGAAAGCAGTAATCACAAAATACTCTAATGCTTACCTGGCAATGGCGCCAAAAAGTGGTGAGCACTAGTATTGCAGCAATAATGCTATAAATCTTGGGCTTCCTACTTTACTTTTATCAACCCAGTAGTTTGTAACAAACTTGAAAGAGATGGTGCTATATGCACAAGTACTAGCTCTTACTACACGCTGTCACTTGGTCAGTTGGTGCAAGATGACTAGGAGATTAAGCCAACTTCTATGAATTCGCAAAAGAAGCTTTTAACTATGATGAATGAAAGTTCATTCTACGAGGAATATTATACCTGCAGAAAGACAAAGAAGACTGGAATGTAAAAGCAAATCCTAGCAAACCCTAGCAACCCTAATTTACCCACTAACCCTACTTTTGTAGGAAAATAGACGAAAACTAATGAAATGCATGCCATTGACTACTGAAAAAGTAAATTGCGTTTATTCAAGCTACTTCTGAAAATAAATGAGAAGAAAAAATCTTTTTGTGCTTTTTAGTGTTTTTATGTGAAATTATTATGATTGTGATTTATCTGGTTGTGATTGCACAGAGGTTTGGTGGTGAAGGACGATGGAGTTGGCTTTCACAGAGGTGGAGGAAGGCATGGAGGAGAGGTCCTAAGAAGCCCCTAGTACCCTTTAGAAGACTTCCATTACAATCAGATTTTGAAAAACCACTTACAAGGAATTCTATAGGAGGCTGCAAGGGATCTATAGGAGGATCTATAGGAGGAGGCCGAGAGCTATTTCTGGAGTTTTGAAGATGGAAAAATGATGGGAAAGGGTAACTGAAGGTTAGAAAAAGGTGTTTAGGTGTCTCGAGCTTTCCAAGGAATATCAAGAAAGAACATGATGCTTGGAATTGTTCAAATGGCATGAGGGAAGCTTATGGAGGAAAATGTTGAAATTAGGGCAGATTGGCGAAATGTTGCGAATGACTTGAGAAATCTGTGAGAAGTGAGCTGATGTTGGCTGCTTTATGGATGTATGGTGAGTTGAGGTGTCTTGCAAGAGATCTGCACATATACTTACAAAAAATTATCAAAGAAAGGACTAACTATACCATGAAAATAGAAATTTCTCTAGATTGACCTAATTTCTAACCTACAAACATAAAATGTTGAACAGTAACCTTTGAATAGAAAAGCATGCAAAGATATCTATGGTAAAATAATATGAAATTATTTAGGCAACTAAATCTGAATCAGTATATCAATCTTTCCGAATCAAGTCATCACACTAGCAGTTGCATGGAAGAGGAAAACTGTGTTTTTGGTGGCAACAGTAGTGCCTTGACCTCAAATCATAGTCCCAGAAAGGGAGAGAGGAGATCAATGTCTGTTGTTGGCCTTTTTGAATCTTATTCTTTGACTGCAATAGCCTACTTGAGCAACTAAAACAAAAACAGCTATGCAAACCATCAAAAGCAACCTAATCTAACAAAGTAAAATGAATCTATGTAACAGAAATTTTCTCATGAACTGAAGAAAAAAATATAAGTACAAAGAAAGAGGTGTTTGGTAGCTTGGGTTAGGCCCTAAGCCAAGAGCTTCAGCCCTCTGAAAGAGATCAGTGTTGGCTGAAAAACTATTTCATCTCCATTATCAAAAATAATATTAACATTACATAAACTGTTCTAAAAAAGGAACTCGAAAATAAGTTGAACAAGTGCTGCACAAAAGCATGAAAATTCTACTAATGACTGGCTAAACTATTGAGGATCTAAGCTCCCTTATTTATACAAATGGAGTTCTCCATCATTCCTTCTTTACTTGCTCACTTACCCCTTGGAAAGTGAACCTTCATGCTTTGAGTTGCTAATGGAGGATTCGAGGAAAGGGGTCATAAATAAAGGAGACACCCCCTTACAAATCCTCTTCCCTATATCCCTCGAGTATTTGCTACCATTTTCTCATAAATACCTTGTCTTTGTCCAAAATTGACCAACAAATATGCATAAGGCACACATTAGACTACATGGCAAAATGACTAACCCAATTCACTCTATTAGCATAAATATATTCAAAAACATGCAATAAATTAATGAGAATGGTGGATTAAGTCGAATTAAGAGGCAAAATGTGCCCATATAATTACCCATTTCTAGGGTTCATCAAGAAGATGTTCCAAGTTAGCCTCGTTAGGTAGCATTTTTTATGCCACTACCACCACATTCATTGTTGTTGGTCCAAGTAAAGCACTCCCTCATGTATTTTAGTTTCCTCTTCCCATATATTGTTAAGGAATAAATATTTTTCCATTTTTGCAACCCATACTGCCACGTTAGAGCCATCAAATTTTTTAAATGTTGAGCATAGGTGTCTAGTGCCTCAAGTATTGTGGCCTCCATGGAAATGAAAGTGATGGTTGGATTCTCCTTCTATGTGTGCATCAACACTATGTTATTCCCTTATGGGTCCGCAAGTCATCTAAAAGGCATTCAATGAATTCGTGAGTTTTTTAATGAATTCCTAGATGACATCGAATATTTTCTCGAGGACTTCGACTCTATCCACTTCTTTCTCCACTACATTAACTTGAGACCTGGTACCATACATACACTAGCTCCAGTCAAATTTTGAGCTTACTTAAGAGTAGTATGGCTGGAAAGAGGAAAAGCTCAAGAGTCTAGTGATGTCGGTGACTTGAAGCCACATCGGGAAAATTTGGGACTGCACGAAAATTGGGGTGAGTGGTACCACTGTGATCATCTTGTCATCCTAAATCTTATGGGCTAGGTCTCTTGCAAGCGTTCTATGATGGCCCCAAACCTTTTATTATTATTTTTTTTTACTCCGAAAGCAATTTTACTCCCAACTGATCAATATTATGGTGGCCGAAATCTAGAACATTTGATATTGTCCAATATCCTATAAAAATCGGGCCTGGGCTGTAGTAATTGAAACCCAATATTTTTAGCACTAGAAAATGTGTTGCGATAATCCGATGTGGACTATGGTGGCCAAAATCGTCACTGCACAAAGAGTCTGATCTATGCTATGAAAACATTAACTACTGAATTAGATCTATACTATGGCGATAAAATACCAATTGTTGGATTTGATTTATACAATGACAGTCAAACCCCAACTGCTGGGCCTAATCTAGATGACAAGGTAAGAGGAGATCTGGAGGGAACTATGGTCATAAAGGAGTGGCAGGTGCTATAGATCATAATATACGCAAGGCCCTAACAATAGTAATTGGCCCAATCTTTCAGAGTGCTAACGAAGGAGGATCAACCATACCCTTAGCCTTACTACACAACTACCCTATTGTACATATGAGTAATCTCCCTGAGTGTTGCTCTCTGTGTACTATAGCAGCAAGAAGACCAACATATTATCTAAGGTGACGTTTCTAGTTAACCTAGGGGGATTTCGATATACCTAAGGGTAGGTGGAAGTTGTGTCTTTATGCCATTATGTCTAATGCACTACTACTCGAAGGAGTACCCACAGGGGTTACAAGACATTCTAACAAGTGTGACCACCTCTTGTAGCTCCTATGTGCATGCCTCCACAAATCCACAATTTTATGTGCTCAATGACGGATCCCGTGGTTTAAAGATGTCGGAAAATGTATCTAGCTTAAAAATTGGAGGTACAACTAGCCTAAGAGAGTGCACTGATACCATTTGTTATGCATTTGATTCGTGAGAATAACAAAATGCCAAAAATATGAAACATTGTTTCTAGAAACATAGAATTATCACATGAATTGACACAACCTACAAATATATTTTATTATTTAGAAGCACATTACTATTTTCACTTGTCTCTTTGAAGGGGAAACCTCCAATATTATAGAGCATGAATACAATAAGATTCAATGATTCTTCCCTTAATATCTAAGACTATTTCTAGCTTAATGTACAAAACCCTAACTACTAGTGATCCCTTGCATAACACAAGTTAACCACATTATTTATTAACTATGGCCCATTTATAACTAATTGTGGTCCCTTTTCTATAATGCGGGTCAACCACTTAAAATTATTATTAATGTGGATAATAGCTTATAGGATTTATTGACTCAACTAACTAACTATGACTCTAAGTAGGTCCCTTGGGCTTATTACATAAATAAATGGGTTAGGGCTGGACCCTAACACATGACCATTGAGTTCTAAAAGATGTGTAAAAACTTTAGAGGTAGTTTGAGGGATCATGTTTGGCTCTAGATCCCTAAAGGGTTTCTAGTCTAACCAAGGATTCACTTTCTCCTAACCACATCAAGGCCTTAAGAAATATATCTAATTCTCAAAAACTTGTGAGGGTACTAACATTCCCTTATTAGAAGCTAAGGATACCTCTAATAGTCATGTGTGGTGATTTGAGGTATTTTTCATCACACTAGATGCCTCAAATCGTTCTTAGGGACCTAAGTCATGGATTTCCTCCCTACATCATTTATAATTCCTTTTAAGGTAGATGTCGAATTCTCAAAACCATCTAGGTACATTAAGGTCACCAACCATAGACCAAGGATACTCTTTGGAAATAATTTGTGGTTATCTAATGCATCCTAAGTTTCACTTAGGTATTAGGTTCATGATTTCACCTGAAACCATGTATAGGGCGTGGAGATCCAAGTTTCAGACATTATTGGCTCTATATTCCTAAAATATTTATTGGGTCCTAAAGATAGGATTTCCACGCCTAACAATGTTCAACACACTGTGACGCAAGGCTAGTTTCAAGAATCTTCTAATGGAGCCCATATCCCTCTTAAAGGCCATATATCCCATAGAAATGCCCTCTGTGGCAGTTCAAGTTCTCATTAATACCCCTTCTACCTTAGAAGCTACCTTTGTTTCTTAATGCCTAATTTTCTTCCCCTAATTATGGTCAGGGCAATGTGATTGATACCAAGAGCTCAATTTTTTTTAATGGTGTCCATATCCAAAATGATAAGGAAATAGTACCATTATATGTCATTTTGTCGCATCCAATCAAATGGACTCAAAGACGAATCAATCAACCTACTTATGACCTTGTCATTATCTTATTCCACGGCCCTAAGCATTACCTCTCTAAAAGTTTTATTTTTGCGGTCAACAAGCTCAAAAACCATGTTTTGGCCCAAGCACACCCTGCACTTCAGTCCACCAATAATGATTTCAAGTTGTGTAACTAATCACCTTCACTAATAAACATAGGTTTCTCTACCTTATAGGTGTAATGGTTCTATAATTTCGGGAAAAATAAAAAATATTTAGGAAACTTCTCCTTCCATAATCTTTTGAGGTGGTTTTAACCATTTAGAATTTATACAAATCTCAAATTCCTACACTAGAGGTCTTATCTCTTATGCTTAGAGCTTATCTTCCTTCATACATGGATCTCAATCTTAGATTGGTAGTTCCTAAACTACCTCTTTTACCCTATAAAATCAATTCCTCACATAGAGTATGTGTTGCCTTTTGGAGATTACTAGTACCATCATTCTACTACTTTGAACTTAAGGAACTATCATCCATTGATGAATTAGTGTTCGTGTTGAAGTTTTTCTTTATGGAAAGGAAGGACACGATAATTAGGGAGACATCTACAAATTCAATATTCTATAAATGATTGTAACTCTATCCTTCATTTATTAATACAAAAAAACACTTTGCTTTTCTATAATTGTGTCATGTTGATGCTTATGTATTTCAATACCTTTTCACTCATTGATTAAAGACATCGGTTTATGCTATGTGGATCTTGTAGTTATCTTGCTTGTTGTATTCACTTCACATGTTCTGGTTATAGTGTTTGGAGTTAGACTTGGATCTTATAAGCAAGGTGAAGTTGAAGGCTTACTAGAAATTCCAGGTACATATTTATTCCATATTCTAATCTCTCTAAGGAAAACATAGATCTTTTTCATTTGTTGTTTCTAGATCAGGCCACTAGACATAGGGAGTTACCTTTTGTTCTTAGAAGATAAATTTCCACATAACAAGTACTCTCGAGAAATTACATGTGGTGTTGATGAATTTGTAGATTTCTCTTCACTAGAAAAGGGGTCAATACCTGGAGACAATGGCCAATTAGACTTATCAATTTTTGGAGGAGAAATATCCTTTGGGTTAAGTTTAAGAAACCTTCAATGTTTGATGGGATTTAATGGATGATGATTATGGAGGTTTATCTCTCTCTCTCTCTACACTTTCACATACACAACTTTAAAGATTGGTGACAAAGTGCTATGAATACGAACATATAACATTCACTTCTATACAAATAGAAAATAATCACAAGATGATTTACTAAAGATGGCTTAAGAAATAAAATATCATGGATTATGTAAGAAAAGTAAAATAGCTAATAATTATTTTCCTTCAATATACATGAGCAAGGAATAAAAATAAATAGTTCAAATCACTTCCAACCCATACAATATGCATTCATACTTTATGTTAAACATTCATAAGAATTAATAAACTCATTTCACACAAACAATCAATAACATAGTTATTAATCCTTACCTGAAATACTAATCATTATGAGAAGCAATAAAAATTCCATAATGATGAAGCTTGAATGGAATGCACCATAACTCAACTTCTTAATAACTTCTAAATTAATAAAGAATAATTTTTTATATCTTAGAAAGCCTCCTCCCTCTAGACCCAACTTTTCTTCCAACCTACTTACTAAAAATAAAAATGTAAGAGAGGATAATATTGCATAATCATTGGTGATCTAGGGATATCAATGATTATTATTCTCTTCACTCTAGACTACCCAATGAGGAAAATTATCTTCAGACTTTTGACCAATAGAAACTTGTGTTGATCCATAGGGAAACCCTTATTCACATTGCTTTCTTTGATCCCCTCAGTGTTCTTTTCTATCTTGTTTTTCTAGTGCTCTAGTTGATCGGTAGTCCTAATCTCACTAATTATGTTATTCCAAATGTGTCTTTATTCCACTCTAGCTATTCTTTCAATGTCTCACTGACATTCATCGATCATCCATTTGCATGATGTTTCAACTCTTTCAAATGGTTGAAAATTGTTACAAGTTCCAAAAATAAGTATTTTGAATTTGGTCATTTAATTGGTTGAACTTATCCCACATTCATTTACATGCAAACCATTCCTCTTCCACGCACTATATGGATTATTTTGAGTTTGAGCTTGTATCAGAATGCATTTTTCATTTGATTGAAGCTTTCTTTAGTCAAAAGAGTTATTCCATGATATGTATCTCCTTTTTCATTTGTACTTCTCTTGGAAACTTCTTTATTTAAATTTTGGGCTCCTCTCTCTTTCCATTTCTTAACTTCCTCATGTACTACCATTGAAATTTATAGCAACTCATTCTAAGAGTATAAGGCCTTCTACAAAAGGGTATCCTAGGCCTTCCTACACTTGTGGTTTCAATCATGATATCTAATACCAAGTTGGTTGTTCCATCCCAAATTTCCTTATAATATTTAACCTGGTGTTGTAAAGGCATAACTTCATTACACAAATGATCCAATTACATCTCATGTTCTATATATCTATCAAAAGAAGTGCCTGAGAGTTTGAATCTAGCCACCACACTATCTACTTTAAATTCCACCATTTTTTCAAAAACCTTTCTTCAGTACTACATATTAGATGAGTATCTATCAATGTCTTGTGTTTCCTCTAGGTCGTTTGTACCATAGATATTTTGATCATATCATATGCAAGTAGTTCAATATTAGTGACATCATCTATTGGTTAAGGAACAGGTTAATCACCCCATGAGAGTACATATTCCAAAACTCTTAGGGTACAAACCTACTCCATTGGCATGAATAAACTACATCAATATTGTTGGGGACTTCTTGCGTCTGATTGTCTTTCTGCTCTGTTTTACTTTCTCTGGATACTGTTATTGGATTCTGCATCACTGACTAACAATCATCATCAAAAAGATTAAGTAAAGTAAAAGCATGTTCTGTATACGTGGGTTTCCTTCTGCATAATTGCGTACATACGCAGGTTTATTAAAATGAAGTAGCGTATATCAGTTGTTTTGAAAAGGAATAATTATCCTGATAATACTGATTCACCCCCCCTCTCAGTATTATTTTCAACACTATTTTTGTAGGTATTGCCTCTATCACTTTATTCGTGCTCTCTACTTGACCATTTGCCTGTGGGTGATACGGAGTGGTAATTTTGTGCTTAATGTGATAATTTTTTAATGTTACAGCGATTTTATTTCCTATAAACTGTAGTCCTCCATCCATGATTATGTCCCTCGTGAGGTCATATTGCACAAATATTTGGAATAGGAAATGAATCACAGAGTCCTTTGTAGCTCTTGGAAGTGCCTCTACTTCAACCCATTTGGTAACATACTCTGTTCCCACTAGAATATATGTTTTCTAAACTGATGATGGGTTGATCGGACCAACAAAATCGAGCGCCCAATGCTAAAATGGGTTGATTACTAACTATGGGTTTAAAGGCATTTTTTCGAACTGTCCAGGGCATCCTTCTCTTTGGCAATTGTCATAGGATTGAACAAATTTCATAGCGTCTTTAAAGATTGTGGGCCAGTAATAACCTGTTTGCAAAACCTTATGACCAGTCCTGCGATCTGTGAAATTTCCACCACATGGTCTATCATGACAAGCTTTCAGAATGTCAAATATTTCATCTTCACGAATGCATCTTCTAATGTGCATATCTGCCCCTGTATGAAATAGGTAGCCTCCAATCTAAGAAAATCAGGTACTACGTTGCATAATCTATTTTCATTCATTAGGAATTAGATGCTTTGGTAATTTTCCTACTGCTAAATAATTTGCAACATCAGCATACCAGTGTGTCTTGACAGTAATAGCAAACAAACGTTAAGCTGGAAATTGATCTTTGATTGTTGTTATGTCCGCTGGCTTCGGCATTCATGAGAGAAAATCAGCTACATGATTCTCTTTACCAAGTCGATCTTTTATTATGATGTCTAATTCCTGCAATAAAATCAACCATCTTGTTACTCTATCATTTGTAATAGGTTTGTTTGCTAAGTATTTTATGGTAGAGTGATCTATATATAAAACAATAGGATATTCAGTGATATAATGCCTAAATTTATTTACAGCATGTATTACAGCTAAAAACTCTTTTTCAGTTACGGTATAGTTTAGCTCAATAGGAGACAAATTCTTGCTAATATAATTGATTGCATATGTTTTTTTGTCTTCTTCTTGTCCAAGGACTTCTCCAATAGTTGTGTCTGAAGCATCTAATGAGATTTGAAATGGCAGATCCCAATTTGGGCCTCTGAGCACTGGGGTTGTTGACACAAGCTTTTTCAGATCCTCAAAAGAACGGTCACATTTATCTGTCCAAATAAAATCAACATTCCCTGTCAGTGCGTATAGAGGTGCAACTATTTGAGAAAAATGCTCTATGAATCTCCTATGATAACCAGAAAATCCTAGAAAATTGTGTACCTTTGTCTATGTGGTAGGAGTAGGTATTGACAAAATTATTTGAATTTTGGTTGGATCTACCTATATTCCAGCTACTGAGATATAATGACCTAGGATGAGCCCTTAGGTCATCATCATATAACACTTTTCATGGCTCAAGTAGAGCCTAGTGGCAATACATCGTTGCAGCACCTTTTCCAATATATCTAATGCTAGCTCAAAATCATCTCCATATGGTGTGAAATCATCCATATATACTTTGAGCCCTTCATTTATTAAATCTGAAAAGATACTGAGGATGGCCCTCTAAAATTTGGTAGGGGCATTACAAAGGCCAAAGAGTAGGACACTGTAAGCAAATTTTCCCTAAGGATAGGTAAAAGTAGTTTTATCCTAGTCTTCAGGGGCAATCTAAATCTGATTTTATCCACTGAAGCCATCCAAGAAAGAAAAGAATTTCTTTCCTACTAATGTGTCTAATACCTAATCAATGAATGGAAGGGGGAAGTGGTCTTTCTGAGTTGCTTTGTTTAATTCTCTGTAATCTACACAAATCCTCCATTTTCCATTCTTCTTTGGCACCACTACTAGTGGAGAGACCCACTTTCTATCGGAGATTGAACAAATAAAGTTTACATCTAAAAGTTTTTGTAACTCAACTTTCACAATATCTTTCAGGTGAGGGTTGAGTCTCCGTTGGGGTTGGCCAATGAGTCTAGCAACTTTTTATGTATAATTGTGGTGCATACAAAGCTGGGGATCAATTCCCTTCATGTCCAAATAATTCCATGCAAAAGCTTCCTTATATTTTCTCAGTAGTCAGACCAGCTTTTCTTCTTGTTCAAGAGTCAGGTTTTTGTTAATGTTCAATGTTTTTCTTGGCTCAATCTCTATAGTTTTGTTGTTTGAAACAGAGGTAGTGGGTATTGATTGATCATGAGTGTCTTTGAGGGGATCTTCTTCTAGTTCATTTTCAAATGATGCCTCTATTATGTGACATTGTACATGAGATCTAGATTTGGATTGGTTAATGAACTTGTCAATAACGTCATCCTCTGTTTAGTCTTTAAAATCGAGGGCATCTGCTATGGTTAATGGGGACCTAATTTTTTCTATGAGGTATGATACAAGTGGTTTGTTAGTTTTCATTATTGTTAAACTTGGCTGGGGTGGATGGTATAGGGCTAGATTTTTTATATTACTCCCTCTAGTCATAGTCATACTGCCTTATTAGCAGCCAATGTAAGCATCAGCAATCGCAAGCCAAGGTCTACATAAGATTAAAGGGTGTCCATCAAGTTGGTTTTTGGGGTTGATTACCAAAAATTCGATAGGGTATTCCCAGGAATATATGGATACCATTACATTGTGTAGTGTACCTTCTAGCTTGACTACCGATTGGTCAGTTAGTTCCAATAAGGTGGAGGTTGGTTCCACTAATATAATGCTAATTTTTTTACAAGTGGTGGTTGTTAAAATATTAATGGCAACCCCTAAATCAACTAGGGCATTTGAAAAGGTGTTTCCATTAATCTGCACCATCACTATAGGATTCCCTGGGTCTTCATATTTGACAGGTGCTTCTTTTCCTGATAATAGATCAAATAGGATGCCAACTACTTAGATGGTTGGGTTAGTTGTTATTCTCCTCTTTGGCCTTCTTATACATAATTCTTTGTTGGCTTTTCCATATATTGGGATATCTTGGATAGCTTGGAGATGTGGGATTTTTATACACAAATTTCTTAGTTCTCCCAAAAGATCAAAGTCAGAATGTTCTATAGGGCGTGGTATGATTAATCATTCTCGGAATGGAGGAGAAGACATGGTTGCTTGGTCGTGAGTTTGTTGTCTGACCACATCCTCTTCTTGTAGTGGTTGTTCTGCAGGTAACTAATTCTTAACTTGAGCATTTTTATCTCCCTCTGTTTCTATTATGTGCCTATACCTTAATTGAAGTTCGTTGCACTCCCTTACATCGGTTTCTAGTTCTAGTGTTTTGGTTAATCTGAACAGATTGAAACAGTGTATTATTAGGGTTCAGGTTGGGTTGGGCTGGGAGTCGCGATCTTAAGTGGACTCAGGATTTTTTGTAGTGTATATGGCACTGGCAGTGTGGGTTGAGGGAGAGGGATGGTTCCAGTTGGTTGATTTATCGATCTTTTCCAGTTTGACTACCAGGCTTGACTCTGTGAAGTGGAAGGGGACCACTGCGTTGGATATGCATTGTTTTGCCAACCTAGTAGAGAGTAGGGAAAATTTGGCCAATTAGGTTGGCTTGTTTGATTCAGCCATGGTGATGAAGGAAATGGTTGTTGTAACCAACTTAGAAAGGGTGGCTGATTTTGCCACATTGTATTATATTGTTGAGCATGATATTGCAGAGGTTGGAAAGAAGAATATGGATCGAAGGGCATACCTGGTTGTCGTGGCTACCATTGACAGCACTGATTGAGTAGATACATGGCTTCTGATTCTTCTTCCACTTCTTTGTACACTTCTTTCAGACCCGGGAGTGAGGGACAATTCTCTATGGAGTGATCTTTTGTACAAATAGCATAGACTTGAACTACATCGAGTGGGCACCCTTTATGGTTGTGTTTTTTTCTACATCTAGGGCAGAATATTGTCAGGTTTTGCTCTGCTTCTGCTTGTTTCTGTTTAGCTTGCATAATATCGAGCTGCGTTGTCAGAGTCCCCAATATATTAGTTTTTATTTCTATGTGAGTTACTCCTCCATTAGAGATCTTGTTGTTCCTTATGAGCATGTCACCATTGGTTTTAGCCTTGTACTACCTCTCGAACTCCTGATACATAAATCAATAATGTCAGCAAAATTTTCTTGATAGATGTCACATTTTTCCATAATGTTTAGTGTTTCAACCCATTGTTCCTTCATCCCTTTAATTAATGTCATTTTTAACACATTGTTGGGTAAGGGTAAAGGTGTACAAGGAGATCTATGAAGATTGTATTGGAAGCATTCTACATATTCCTCCAATGTTTCATTAGGTCTGGCTATCATTTGAAATATTTCATCCTTTAATTCTCTAGACCTACAATAATCCTAATATATCTTTAGAAAATCACCTTTCATCTGATCCCAGTCGTTTATAACACCTCCACCTAACCCCATAAACCATCGTAAAGCTGCCCCTTTTAATGTGGAGGGAAATAATTTTAGCTTTTGGGGATTGGTGGTATAGTCATACCCCAACATAATACATCGAATTCGAACAAAAATGCATTTGGATCTTCCAATGTTAGGCCATAGAATGTAGGAATATGCTAGAGAGGAATGGCCTTCATAGCTGCATTAACTTCAGTATCTACAATGAGATATTGTAGTGTAGAGGTTTGAGGTGTTTGTTGGTTCTAGGCCATTTGGTCAAATATGTGCCAATATCCTTCTAGGATTTTTAGGGAGGTATTCATAGGCTGGCTAGAAGGAGCAGGAATGGCCTTAACAACACTTCCTTGGTCTGGGATGGTGAGAGTTCCTTGCTGAACTAATATATGGGGGGATATTAGCTCTTCAGGTTCTTCAGCTTTGTTCTGGATTATTTTGACAACACTTTCCTTATTCGGGCTGCTTAGTGGCTGAACTATTCCAAGAGGAGAACTTGGTTCTTTTGTTTCCCCTATTTCTCCCCCTCTTTCACAGAGATTACTAAGGTTCCCTTTTTGTAATGATTTTGGGCTAGAATGCTCAATTTCTTGAAAATCTTGTTCCTCTGTTTGGCTGTGCACCTCAACAAAGGCTACAGATGGTGATTCTGTGGCCCGAAGGGAGCTAGTAGGTTGTCTAAAAGCAACTTTTCTAGGACCTATTGATGGCTGAGATTCTGCTTTTTTAATGATATCGTCTATAAAGGTCGATCGGCCAAGAGTCACCGGTCCCGTAGCTTTATCAGGTTTGGGTAGTGGTCTTGGATTCTTTTCATGCTTTTTCTGCTAGGTCATGCACATAAATAAAATACTTATTTCTACCCAAAATAGTCAATAAATCTGCAGGAAAGTGGGCGAGGGAGCAGGTTTGTTACATGCTCTGTACGCAGGTTCTTACCTTCCATTTTTAAAACCCAACTCTCTCCTAGTAGGTACTTACACTACTCTCTTCTCAAAAGAAACAAATGACTACACTCTCCCCGGCAACGGTGCCAAAATGTTAAGGTATAAAAGGTGTCTTTTTAACTCCTATTTATCCTACATTAATTATCAATCCAGGCACGATTTTTTATCTCAAGAGTGTACTCAGTCTGAGGTGATCACTTGTTCAAGAGTAATGTTTACGGTATAATGCTTGCAAAAGTAAATGAATGATAGAAACAAAATCTAATTATAATGGCAAGAGACTTAAATGCTCTGCAACAAAATTGTGTATGCAGCAGCCATCAGTCATGGATTCAGTAATGATTTCTCTTTCCCTTGTAAACTAATGTAAATGAAAATCAATCATAGACAAGACCTCCAATATGAGAACTTAGATAGCAGTAGTCAATGTTCGTTATAGTTGTAGATCTTTCTATCCACACTAAAGCAAATACTGGAAATAACAACTCAATTAGCAGAAAATGAAAAACAACTAAATCTATTGAAAAGGTCAAACAACAAAGCTTAATCTACAAAAATGAATTCAGCAGCAATCCTAACCGGAATGAATTAAACAACAATCTTCAACTAATAAAGGAATAGCAAACCTAATTAAGTGTAAACACACAGTGACTATAAATTAATTGAATCAGTAATCTTATTCTAGCATAATAGACATTAACCATAGGTATAAAAGAATGGAAATTGCAGTTATAATTGAACGGTAGTTACATGAACAACAATTGCAATTGTAAGTGAACCATAGTTAAATGAACAGCAATCGCAACTATAAATGAATAGTAGAATCCAAATTAGACAGTGCAATATTGTTTCAGAATGAATAGCATGACATTCTAAGTTGTGAATAATAATCTTACTATCCAATTACGATTTCGATATAACAGAGCAATTATGTGATATGTTCAGAAACAAAAGACTACTGAATAAAGCGAATTAAGGAAATGTAAATGAAATCAAACCACACACGACTGTAACTATAAAGTAATGATACAAGAATAAAGTGGATTCATTAGGGTCGAGCCCTTAGCCATCAGGGAAGCACTAATGTGTTTACTCCAGGATTAGATAATGGAACAACAACTGAGTTATATATTGATCATAAATGACAGTGTTACAACTATTGCTCTTCAAAGAGAGTCGATGATAAAAGTTGAGATTACAATAGTAAATTCTACAAATTGATAGAATATTCACCCCCTGGATTATTACCGTTGTCCCTTTTTATAATGGCCAGGCGGAAGTATCAAGAGTATAGATAAGTCTTGAAGCAGCGATCCCTCAAGATCAAAGGATCCTGAGGGATTCGCTATATCTTTGATCTCCAATTTATCAGTTTTTCTTCTTGCACTGATGCCATGTTTTCACTTCCTTTTCCTGGACCATGTGCTCTGATCTTGATATGCTAGTCTAGATACGGCTTCCTATCGAAAGGACGGCAGTTGCTTCTACTTTGTCTTTTACTCACGAATAGTTATTTTCTATTTCCTTCACTTTCTGTATAGAAAGAAACAATAATTAGTTATTTTGTGTCAATCACAAATCTCCTTAATTCTATCATAATTCTTTATCATATTACCATCTTAGAATGGAAAGGAGTTATGATTCAAAGGAAAAGATAAAGAAATAAATGGTAAATATATACATTTTCCAATGCTCAACACTCACATTGCTAATTTGTTTTTTAAAGAGATTGTAAGATTGTGTTAGTGTTAGTCTTTGTAGCCTTCTTCCAGTGATCAAACATGCTCTTACACAAGTGATTTTAAGGTGTCAAGGTCAAATTTTATCATTTCAGTGAGTCTTCAAGTAAACTCTGGTCACTAGGCATTAGGTATGGGGTTTGATTTTACCCTTGTCAAAGTTGTCCAAATAACATTCTATGTCACTATTCAGCTGCGTCTACCATCATTCAAAGGGTTTTCATCATCATGTCAAGCTCCATTGGGTCATTTCACACCTTGTTCATGTTTCAGTTGCACCTATGGCAAGGTTCATTTCCCTCTCCTAGGGTTTTGAAGCTAATTTCTATTGGATGGTCAAATCATCAGAAAACTTGTATCCTGATGTTCATACAGCTTCCCCTATCCCTAAAATACCTTATGAAACACTTCCCATCACTGTGATCCCCCAAATTCCTCATTTTCACATAAAACCTAGTTTCTTGCTACAACCTGGCAATTTTCTATGGTTGGGCCTGTGTTTTTCCATTTTGGACCCCTTCCCCTCATTAAATTTCTAAGATTCCACTTTTTCCTACTCCCTATCATCCCTCCACACTTCCCAAAATTTCCTCAAGAATTTAGAAGCTCCCTATCCCCTTCATTTGGCTTCATTCCAGCAAATCCCTTGTCCCACACATCGGGATATGTTTCACTCAAATGATGTTTCTAAGCAGTGGAAGATGAATTTGGGAAATCTGAAAGAAATTTTTTCCCACAATAGACCAATAAATAAAAACCTCCTTCACTTTTTACACAGGTGTCAGGGTTCTGAAGAAATGTCAAAAATACAATTGTCTGAGGAGAATTGATGCACCTCTGGAGAGACCTCGGGAAACTCAAGTGTTCTCCCAGCTCGGTTGGACAAATGACTTTATTGATGATCCAATCGATAACTAGAGACAACTAGATTTCCAATGAGCTATCATGAGCTCAATTTGGATTTGATTAAGGCATTCAAAAGTTGACTGTAACAGCACTCTGCCTTTAGGCAGCCTCATTTGGCACAGTTCGACCAATCTTGGGAGACTTGCTTTTTTGACATAGCAAATGAACTCCAAATCGAAAAATTCTAGTTGGATAGGAAAGTAGACACAAATATCTTTCCAATGAGCTATCCTAAGCTCAATTTGGGGTTGAGAAAGACATTCAAAAGTTTCCCACAACAACACTCTGCCTTGAGGTAGCCTCATCTGGCACAGTTTGACCAGTCTTGGGAGATTTGATTTTTGACAGGGCAAATGAACTTTAAATCAAAAACTTCTGATGGGGTTGGAAATTACACAGGACGGGATTTCCATCAAGCCATTCTACGCTCAATTTGGACATCGGAAGGGCATCCAAAAGTCACCTGGAAAAGAGCACGACGCACAGGAGGAGAAGCGTGGCGGTTTTATAAATATCTTCACTCCATATGGTCAGTTATACAAGTGGCAAAGGAAGGCAAAGGGTTACCCAAGCCATTTTTCATGTTTGTGGTGCTACACGTGTAGCTGATGGGTGGATATCCACCTTCATTTGGTGACCCTTAGTCGTTCTATCTCTTCATAGCACATTCTATATATTGTATGCTAACCATTTGCAAAGGAAGTTGGTTGGTTGGCTTGTAACCTCTGGGAGACTATGGGAAAGAAACATTGTTTTTGCATTGTATATTTTTACAGAGAATTAATGAAAGGAAGCAGCTCTATTTCATGAGATTCATGTGGTTGTGAGTGTAGCAAATTTGCCTCTTATGTTTCATATGTATCTTGTTATGTTTCATAGTTCATTTCATATTCATTTCTGGTGAAATTTTTCGAGTGAGATCAGGTAGAATTCAATTCTATTGATCTACCTATGGGAAAATTTCATGTGCAGTGTTTCATTCTTCTGTTGAAAAGGATACATGTTGTCCATGCCCTTTTCACCTACTTAATCAATCTCTCCATTTCTTTGTTATGTTCCATTGTTTCATTTCATATCCATTTCTGGTGAAATTTTTCGAGTGAGATCATGTAGAATTCAATTCTATTGCTATACCTCTGGAAAAACTTCATGTACAGTGTTCATTCTTCTGTTGAAAAGGATTCACATCGCCCATGCCCTTTTCACCTTCCTAATCAATCTTTCCATTCCGCCATATTTTAAAATTAAATTGCCATGCTTTCATCTTACCTTGCCTCACGAAATAATTTGTGCCTTCATGTTAAGTTCTCTATTCATTGAAGTCCAGTGGTCCCATAACATCCCAGAAATGCAGTCATTCACGAAATCACTCATTATTTTCATTTCCACTTACTAGCCTAAGATAAATAGTTCATTTGAAAGTTATCTCAGTCCTTTTTGTTCATCTATTCACTGAGTGTGACCCGGAGAGAGCCCTCTCTTGTTCTGGTAGGGCTAGCTACCAGACTGAGCGTGGTTTGTGGTTACCTAGAATTTTGCCTTCCTTCAGCCTGAGGTGGATTTAGGTGCTAACATAGTGGCGACACCACTGGGGAGAAAATGGTTTGCTTAAAGATTGTTTTGCCCCAGGACATATCTCAAGATCAGATCTAATGTTGATGGTGAATAACGATCAGACATAAGAAGATGGCTGAAATAATTCACCTAGCGACTCCTTTCACTGAAGAATCCCACAATCAGGTGCTTCATGATGACTCCACTGCTTGGAGATCAACAACTTTGAGATATCTTAAAATAGAGTGGATTGCAAGAAGATATGCTTCCATGAGCCGAGATCACATCCCAGGCTTTCTGAATAAAATTCCAAAGGTAGATTGGTCAAAGAATCTGCCTATGTTTAAAGATGATGGTAAGCAGGACGCTGCTTTACATCTAGTTCGATTTCACATGCATATTCGCAAGTTGAAGGTTGATTTTCCCGAAGATTGCTTAATGAAGATATTCATGGCCACTCTAGAAGGTGAAGCCAAATCTTGGTATGAAAATTTACCTGCTACTTGTATTTACAGTCTAAAGGATTTTCATGACCTGTTCATTGAAAGATATAAAGACTCTTATCCATCATTGAATCTAGTTCATGATTGTTGCAAGCATGCTTATGGTTTTATTGAGAGCCTTGAAAAATATTATGCGGATGTTAATTTTATGGATCATGAGATCATGGAAGCCCTGTATGAAATTCCCTTTCAGCAGCGTAAAGACGATCATGAAAATTTGCAACATTATCAAGATTGTAGTACGGTGGAAGATGAAAGAATTTTGCATCTTGACAGTCAACATGAATTACATGAAATAGATCAGCAGGTTGAAGATTTCCATATGACTGAAAGTGATGAAAGAAAAAGGGTCAGTTCAGATTTGTCCATAGAAGAAGACAAAGTTTTGGGTCCAAATGTTCTCATGTTATCAGAACAAAGCCTTCATGAAGAGGTAATCCAATCCGCTCATGGACAACAAGATGAGAACTTTGTTCAAGTAAGTGAAAAGATTTCTTTGGATGAATGTATGGTAGATGATTAGTGTTGGGTTTCAAGAACCATCCAAAGTTGCTTTTCTCATGATTGATGAATGTGATGAAGGTAATGAGAATATCGCTGTCATATCATGTCAAGATGATCAAAAATATATTTAGACTGTAGAAGTCCAAAGCAATCAAAATTTCCATTCAGATCCTTCTTCATATGTCTCATGTCTTGAAATGTTTTTTGAAGAGGAAATCAACTCATCTACTTGTTTAGAATTGTTTGAAGACCATGGAACTACTCTTACTTATGAAAAGAGATCAGCATCACAAGGAAAAGACATATTGTTTCTTCAACAGGAGGTAAATCTTCATGCTTTTGATGATCCAATGGCAGATTTGTTGCAGACAGCAATGAAGGTCATTATTGCAGTATTCAGTGATGAAGGATATCATGGCCAATTATGTTTTTGGATGCCCAGTTACCAGTATCTATTGTTGACCAGAAGATCTGATCGGAAGAATCAGTCAAGAAGCCATCTTCTTGATTGGTTACATTGGCAGTTTGATATAGTTTGATGATATATAGTCTTGTAAAAAATAAAGGTGGTCATGTACAGTTTCTTTAGTCATGTCAGTTTGCATTTAGTCAGTTTGAGTCAAGTTTCATGTCAATAAATTGATTCATGTGGGTTTGTCGAGATAATTGACTCCATAGCCCAATGGACAAAAGGCACTATTTAGCTCTTCCAGAGATCTGTTGTTCTTGGCACCTCCAAGGAGCTACCATCCCCCATTGGAGCCAATTTTAGTGTCAGTCTTTTCAGCCTTCTTCCAGTGATCAAACATGCTCTTGCATAAGTGATTTTAAGGTGTCAAGGTCAAATTTTATCATTTCAGTGAGTCTTCAAGTAAAATTTGGTCAGTAAGCATTAGGTCTGGGGTTTGATTTTACCCTTATCAAAGTTGTCCAAATAACATTCTATGTCACTATTCAGCTGATTCTACCATCATTCAAAGGTTTTTCATCATCATGTCAAGCTCCATTGGGTCATTTTACACCTTGTTCATGCTTCAGTTACGCCTATGGCAAGGTTCATTTCCCTCTCCTAGGGTTTTGAAGCTAATTTCTCTTGGATGGTCAAATCATCAGAAAACTTGTATCCTGATGTTCATACACCTTCCCCTATCCCTAAAATACCTTATCAAACACTTCCCATCACTAAGATCCCCCAAATTCCTCATTTTCGCATAAACCCTAGTTTCTTGCTACAACCTGGCAATTTTCTATGTTTGGGCCTGTGTTTTTCCTTTTTGGACCCATTCCATTCACTCAATTTCTGAGATTCCACTTTTCCCTACCCCCTATAATCCCTCCACACTTCCAAAAATTTCCTCAAGAATTTAGAAGCTCCCTATCCCCTTCATTTCACTTCATTCCGGCAAATCCCTTATCCCACACATCGGGATATGTTTCATCCAAATGATGTTTCTGAGCAATGGAAGATGAATTTGGGAAACCTGAGAGAGATTTTTTTCCAAAACATACCAAGAAAGAAAAACCTCCTTCACTTTTTACACAGGTGTCATGGTTCTGAAGAAATGTCAAAAATACAATTGTCTCGGGAGAATTGATGCACATCTGGAGAGACCTTGGGAAAATAAAGTTTTCTCCCTGCTCGGTTGACCAAATGACTTTCTTCATGATCCAAACGATAGCTAGAGAAAATTTTATTTCTAATGAGCTATCATGAGCTCAATTTTGAGTTGAGGAAGGCATTCAAAAGTTGACTGTAACAGCACTCTACCTTTAAGCAGCCTCATTTGGCACAGTTCGACCAATCTTGGGAGATTTGATGTTTGACAGAGAAAATGAACTCCAAATCAAAAAATTCTAGTTGCATTGGAAAGTTGACACAAAGAGATTTCTAATGAACTATCATAAGCTCAATTTGGGGTTGAGAAAGACATTCAAAAATTTCCTGCAACAGCACTCTGGCTTGAGGCAGCCTCATATGGCACAGTTTGACCGGTCTTGGACGATTTGATTTTTGACAGGGAAAATTAACTCCAAATCAAAAAATTCCGGTGGGGTTGGAAAGTAGACAGGATGGGCTTCAAAGCGAGCTATTCTACACTCACTTTGGACAACAGGAAGGCCTCCAAACGTCACCTGGAAAAGAGCACAATGCACAGGAGGAGGAGCGCGGCTGTTTTATAAATATCTTCACTCCATATGGTCAGTTATACAAGTGGCAAAGGAAGGCAAAGGGTTACCCAAGCCATTTTTCATGTTTGTGGTGCTACACCTGTAGCTGATGGTTGGCTCTCCACCTTCATTTGGTTACCCTTGGTCGTTCTATCTCTTCATAGCACATTCTATATATTGTATGCTAACCATTTGCAAAGGAAGTTGGTTGGTTGGCTTGTAACTTCTGGGAGATTGTGGGAAAGAAACATTATTTATGCATTGTATATTTTTATAGAGAATTAATGAAAGGCAGCAGCTCTAATTCATGAGATTCATGTGGTTGTGAGTGTAGCAAATGTGCCTCTTATGTTTCATATGTATCTTGTTATGTTTCATAGTTCATTTCATATTCATTTCTGGTGAAATTTTTCGAGTGAGATCGGGTAGAATTCAATTCCATTGCTCTACCTGTGGGAAAATTTCATGTGCAGTGTTTCATTCTTCTATTGAAAAGGATTCATGTTTTCCATGCCCTTTTCACCTTCTTAATCAATCTCTCCATTTATTTGTTATGTTCCATAGTTTCATTTCGTATCCATTTATGGTGAAATTTTTTGAGTGGGATCAGGTAGAATTCAATTCTATTGCTCTACCTGTGGGAAAATTTCATGTACAGTGTTCATTCTTCTGTTGAAAAGGATTCATGTTTCCCATGCCCTTTTCACCTTCCTAATCAATCTTTCCATTCCGCCATATTTTAAAATTAAATTGCTATGCTTTCAGCTTACCTTGCCTCATGGAATAATCTGTGCCTTCATGTTAAGTTCTCTGTTCATTGAAGTCCAGTGGTCCCATAACATCCCAGAAATGCAGTCATTCACGAAATCACTCATTATTTTCATTTCCACTTGCTAACCTAAGATAAATAGTTCATTTGAAAGTCATCTCAGTCCTTTTCGTTCATCTATTCACTGAGTGTGACCCAGAGAGAGCCCTCTCCTGTTCTGGTAGGGCTAGCTACCAGACTGAACGTGGTTTGTGGTTACCCAGAATTTTGCCTTCCTTCAGCCTGAGGTGGATTTAGGTGTTAACAGATTGCATGGGTTACCTAAGAGCATTGTTTGAAATAGAGACTCCAAATCTGTTGGACATTTTTGGAGGAAATCTTCTAAGAAGTCTTACAAGCGAACATCCAAAACAATGGGATTAAGTATTGGCATAGGCTGAATATGCATATAATGACTCTCCTAATAGGTGTACAGGGTAGAGTCCATTCCACATAGCTTATGGAATGCATCCAAGGGGGGTGTCTGAATTAAGAAATCTAAGAAAAGCTGAGCTGAGAAGAGCTGGAGGGGAAGATTTTGCTTCAGAAATGCAAATAATACATGAACAGGTAAAACAACAGTTACTGGACAGCAACATAAGTACAAAAGAATAGCAGACTTGAGAAGGAAAGAAGTTAACTTTGAAGTTGGTGATTTGGTTTTAGCACACCTGAGGAAGGAAAGATTTCGAAAAAGAGAGTATAACAAGTTAAAGTTCAAGAAAATTGGACCATGCAGAGTATTGAGAAAATTTTCTGCAAATGCATATGAAATTGAATTACCCTCTGATATTGGAATATCTCCTATTTTCAATGTTGTTGATCTGTACAGGTATGAAGGTGAAAATGCAGATGACAAAGTAGAAGACCAAGAAAAACAAGAAATTGATTGGGTAAAACAGTTACCTACAACAAAGGAATTGCATCTAGAGAGAATTTAGACAAGAAATTATTGAAGAAGACAAGGGGACAAGATTATTTTAGTATTTGTTCAAGTGGAAAGATCAACCAATTGCTGAAGCTACCTAGGTAACAGACGGTACACTACAAAAATTGGGCAGTTCTGTAGAAGAGCTCATGGACAGGAGCCCATGAAGAATTTTGTCCTCAGGAGTCTAATGCAGGAGCATGAGGCTTAAAAGACAAAAGGCTTCGTATTATTCCAAAAATCCAAAAAAAGTTAAAAGCAAAGGAGTGGGGTCCTTTAGCTATCAATCGTCAAAGATTTCTATATAGGATTTAGACTAGAATCTAGGATATAGATTATCATGTAATAAATTCAAGTGGTTAGATGTAGTGGAGATTATTAAGGAGAATATCATGCAGATTAGATAGGATTAGTTAGTTCATTACTTTGATTTAGGACCTGGTTGTTAATTGAAACAATACTTATGTAAGTTTTGAATCATAATAAGGGTATTTTGACTGATTCAGCTTGTTTTGCCATATATAAGATTTAGTTGTATAACATGGAAAATTTTAGAGGCGAATGTTCACCCTTTGGCGAAATTAAGGGGTTTTAAATTTTTAGTGGGCGAATATTTTGTATCATAGTACATTCTTACAAATCGCCTCAAATAGCGCACCTTATTTTAAGGGAGAGGGTAAAAAAGGTAAATTTAGCCCTTGAAATTAGGAGTTACAACCTTCCATTCACCGTAATTTTCAATAATAGGTTTTATTTAAGTGAATCTTATGGGCCAAATACCATATTTATAAAAGAGGTATGATAAATTAATAAAAATATAAATAAATGAGAGGTATGGTAAATAAATAAAACATTTTTTATATTTACTCCATAAGTCACCTTATATACATGCAAGGGTGTAAACAAATAAAAATGTAAATAAAGTGGAGCTATGGTAAATAAACAAAACCTTTTTTTACACTTACTCAAAAGGCATGGTAAATAAATAAAAATATAAATAAACTAGACGTATCGTAAATAAATAAAACCTCGTTTTATATTTAGTCCATAACCCTCTTTCTATTTATGAAGGCTCATAGAAGAGGTTTTATTTAAGTGAATCCTATGGGCCAAATACCATATTTGTAAAAGAGGTATGGTAAATTAATAAAAATATAAATAAACGAGAAGTATGGTAAACAAATAAAACATTCTTTTATATTTACTCCATAAGTCATCTTATATTTACGAACACTCAAAAAATGCATTATATTTAGGTGAAACTTATGGGCAAAATACTATGGGACAAATACCATGGACTAGATTGTTATTAATACCATGCAAAAAAACATTATTAACCCTAATATTAGTATTAATAAAAATAAAAATGGCACATGGTAT
>APFE030417982.1:97437-122491 GCA_000404065.3 Pinus taeda
AAATCTACATTTATATATTCATATATTGATTGGAAGGATTCTCACAATGGTAACTTCTTTCAATTAGATCCCCTTCAATCCTTTGGGATACCTAATGCTTTCTTATATCATATAGTTGGAGCTTGCTACTTGGCATGTTTGGGTGAACAAACTTGATGTGTTTTTTTTTATCTCGCAGTTGGAGTCTATGGAATAAGAAAGAAACTTGATAACTTCAAAAAGGCGGTAGCTTGACAAAAGTTGTAGAGAAAAGATTAATCTCTCCTACCTTAACAGAACTCGTTGTCAATATCAACACCTACAAGAACTTTGTTGTGAAATATTATCAAAACTAATATAATGATATGAAAGAGTGTATTATAAGAACCTTGACAAACACGACCACTGAAACTTGGAACATTGTTTGTAGGAAGAGAAAATTATGTTTCTTTTTTCCAAACATGTATGTTAGTATCTTACAGTTTAATGAATGTGTTTTCTTATTTTCATATATGGATTCATACTTTAACAAAACATTCGCCAAGACTTCACAATGTTTTATTATTCAATAAAAGATTTGCCAAGATCTTACAAGATTTTATAATTCAGTGAATGATTCTCCATCATTGTACAAGATAATATAATCTAGTGAGAGATTCACCAAAAAATTATATATACATATTGCCTCCCATTTTTCCTATGTATCATGGGGATTAGCCCATTTATTATACATATAAATTTAGGGTGGTTCTTAAAATTTTCCCTGTTGTAGAAAATATCTCTTTGTGTCTTTCTTTGTAGATTTGGTCAATCTAGGAGGTGTTGCATTCCTCTGTAATATCACTCTGTTTTGTTGAATTTCTTGTTTAATTCTAAAATTTTCGAGTATTGTGTAATTGAGTTAATCTCTTTTTGCGTGTATTATCAATTGTGGGGTGGTGTATTATCAATTGTGGGGTTCCTTGATCGGGCTTGAAGGACCACATTCATCCTTAGTCATTGATATTAATTCCAATGCCTTATGATTAATCCACAGCAGGGGTTAGTCTAGTGTTAACTTGTGATTTATTAGAAGTCCCGCAAGCTAGAAGATCTAGTGGCCATCGTTTTCTGACGAATATCGGGCTAAAGAAATAGGTAGATGTTAACGCATGAACTGAACCCAACACTGATTATATCACAGTCTATAAACCCCATCAGATCCATCCTAAGGAATTAAACATGTGGAAAAATATGGACCTGAATTTCTATAGGCCGAGTGTTTATAAACCTCATTGGGTTCGTGTGTCCAATTAAAAGTCGCGCAAATTGTCGAGCGACAATATGGTGACCGTTCGATCACTCAGGTTATCAACCGTTCAATCAACCTTGCATCGCTTTAGACAAAAGTAAGTAAACCTTGCCTAATAGTCTTGCGATTGCGATTTTGTGATGTTTTAATAGATTTATAAGGCTCACCCTTTTGGGGAAATTTTAAGCAATTCCTCTAGGTTAGTGGAATAGATAACTTTAGAGATAGATGAGCAATACTCAATGAGAAAGTGGAGAAGAGGTCCACCCTGAAGTGGAAGAGATTTTGTCTGAGTTTGAAAATTTGTCCATAACACCTGCACCCTGACCACCACCTTTCTTCACACTTATTGACTCCTTATTTAATAACACAACATTTTGATTCATAGGTTAAGAGATAAAGGTTTCTTGACTAGACTCCTTCTAGTACAGGAACAGAGTGGTTTGAGTACAGTAACATAACGAAATTGTTCCAGTACAAGAACAGAGTTAGTTTAGTACAGGAACAGAATTGGCATAATAAAAGAAACAAACGCACTATGTATTCCTAGTTCAGGAATCACAGTACAAGAATAGATCTGCTTTTCAAATATTTTGAGTTTTGCACTTTATTGAGTAGTATGAATTCTGAGTTCATTTATTTTTGAAGTATTATTCCAGAAGAATATTTTATTTTTATTTTATGAATCAGAGTCTAGTTTCCAGTCTAGTGTGTGGTGTCATTGTGTTAACTAGTGGTGCGAGGAGTTTCTATACAAGTTAGGGTTCTCTTTTGCAAGTTGCTAGAGTCCTTCTCTAGCATTTCCAATGTTGCATCTCGAAGTCCACGGACCTCGGATTGACATTAAATGTTGGTCCATTAAGATGCCCTATATTACACCCAACAGTAATGAGCCTTTTCTTGGTAACTTGTTAAGTGGGATGAGTTGAGTTTGGACATGAGTAGCCAAAGATGAGTTACATGTAGTTCTTAGGTGAACAAAACATATGTTGAATTTCCATGGCATGTGATCATCTGGGTTTTGTCTTGGAATATTTGATGCAAACACACTCAAGTGACACAACACATATACTTTACACAGCAAAATCTACACGCATCACGGAATCAACTAGTGCATATGACAATTTTTAACTTTTTCAAACTTTTCATCATTATATTGCAATCTATAATAGAATAAGCTAGAGCTCCCATACCAGGGATCATGGCCCTTTAAAATCATACTGATACAAGGAATACAACTAAGGCTTGGTGTTAGTCCTTTGACAATCAATCTACCTTGAACAATACAACACTTGACCTATTTGTTGATGATGGCCACACATAACCATTTTAGTCCACATGTCCTAAACACATTTGGCAAGTCCTGTTGCCTCTGATTCTACAAATCTTCAATCTACCTCTATCAATGAACTCAACTCCTTTAGGTTATTGAAATCAACTCAAAAAAGAAATTCCCTCTAGCTACCTCCTTTTTCCTTCAAGGTTTGCAACACTTAGGGTCTTTAAATGTCGCACATCCTTCTACCAGTCTTGTTGTCCTTCACAAGTACAGGACTTAGGGATCTTCTTTAACAGTCACCTAATAGCCCTCCAGCTGTACTAGGACTACCATCAATTTTCCCAACCACAACCATTTATTTTACTAATATAGGGCCCACAACATTTCCCTCATCTAGGTTTCTTTAAATCTGCCACCTAATAGTGATTCAAGTCCTCTCAAAATCGCTATTCTTGTGTACCAATTTCTTTATTGCCCAATCCATGAAAAAATAAGAACTACTATGATGATCATCCTTCTAACAATCTATAGATTATTGAACTAGGGTCACAAATCATCCACTAACTGTCCATTGGCTAATTGTTTATATGACGCTTCAGATCTATATCCAAAACTCTATGGACAGTCCACCAAAATCATTTCGTCTTCATGTCATATGGCACATTTCTTCTATTGAATATTCTACTCAGTTTCCACCCTCCTTTGGATTTGCTATCTCCACATATACTTCTGCAAACCATATTCTAGATCTGTGTTCTATATTGTAGAGATGAACCTTGCTCTAGGGGTCATGACCCTTCTTCTTCTATGCAGAATTGTCATTTAGCTCAATGCATGTTGAAGAGTGTTAAGGAGTGTCAAGGCATCACAAGGGAGAACTAGGTAAAAATTCATCGAAATTAACACATAAGAGTGTGTGTCAGGGAGTGTCAGTGAATTCAACTGTGCCAATGACGAGGTGTGTTAGGAGAAGTTCATAATAGGATTTACAAGAGGTAAGCCTGTGGTTGCGATAAGGGGCTCGACATAGTAGTTTTAGACAAAGGGAAGCTTTGTGCTAGGCACAACACTGTTTTTTCTTTAGCTATTATTTCAATATGACATGTGGAAACTTTTGGCCAAATTCTTGTGTTTTAAATTATTTTAGACAATGGTATATTTCACATTGTTGTGTATAAATTTTGAGGCACTCCACTTGTGTCATCTTATCTCATGTATATCTTGTGGTTCTTGCAAACTCTTAGTTAATGCTCTATTATTTATATGAAATGGACATACATTTGAAATATTGTCTGTGTAAGTTATGTTTCTTAGTTGTTTTATGACCATGGCTAGATGATCCTTATCTTGGTAATTTCTTAAGTGGGACAACTTGAGCTTGGAAATGGGTGGCCTAAGTTGAGTTATAGGTAGTTCTTAGGTGAACAAGGCATATTCTACTTGTAATAGGTGCAGTTGGTCAAGTTATTGAGGCTGAAGCAGGCCAATGTCACATGAACTACAGTAGCTAAGGACTTGAATGGGTTCCCAAGTCATGAAAAAATGTAGGGCTAGTTGTGAGGGTGTGAGTGCCAAGGTGTGCTAGGGAATGCTAACATGTGCTAGATAGTGAGAAGGCATGCTAAGATGTGCAAGGGTGTCACAATACATGCCAGGGACTTTCAAGGCAACAAAAAGGAGAAACAATTTAAATCACAAGAAAATGAACACATAAGAGGGTTAATAAGTCATCAATTTACCTTTTCCAAGAGGTTCATGCTAGGCACACCAACACTATGTGTGAATATGTGCCAAGTGCCAAGTGTTAGTACATTCTAAGTTCCAAATATTCATCTATTACTTCTCATATACTTTCCATTAATATTTGATCTCAAATAACTTTTAATATTAAACCATGCCAAAGCATACCAAGGCATCTCAACGAATGTTAGACATGATAAGACTTGCTAAGTGCGAACACATTCCAAGTGGTAATGTGTGTCAAGGAGCGATAGACATTTTATGAACTGGTTGGGCATGTCGGAGAGTGCTAAGGTGTTCCAAAGAGTGCCAATGAACGTCGAGGAGTGTTAGGGAGTAGTAGGGAAACACAAGGGAGTACTAGATCAAAATGCATGGAAGTGAATGAATATGAGGGTGTGTGAGGGAGTGTCAACAAGTGCTTGGTATGAAAAGGAGGGAGTGACAAGGTATTCTACGCACTTGTAAGGAATGTTAGGAAATATCAAGGCATTTCAAGAAGTGGCATAGTGTCATAGCGAGTTCCAATGTGTGTTAACATGTGCCAAATAGTGCCAAGGCATGCCAAGACATGACAGATGCTAAGGCAAGCTAGGATGTGCAGGGTGCTAGGGTGTGTCAATATGTGCAAAGGAGTGTCAAGGAAACATAAGGAAGAAGCAAGTTAAAATGCAAGGAAATGAACACATAATAGGGTTAATAAGTCGAGACTTTACCTTTTTCAAAAGAGGCATGTTAGGCACACTAATAATAGGTTCCAATGCATGCCAAGTGCTAATGTATGTTAATGCACGTCAGAGTGTTATAGGGCATTATAGGGACTACAGAACATTCCTACACATGCTAGGAGAGTGTTATGCTATGTTAGGGCTTGCCAACATGTGCTTGGGTGTCCTAGTGATGGTAATATGTTCTAGGTAAAAGGATGTTCCAAGACATGTGAGGTACCAAGGAATGTTAGTGTGTGCCAAAAAAATTTAAGATGTGCCAAGAGTGTTGAGGAGTGTTAGGTCTCTCCCATTAATAGAATTGACAAAGTTTGACTATGTATTAAATAATATAGTTCTTACACACACTAGTGGAACTTTATCTAAAGGGAATTTGTTAGATAATAAATCTAATAGAGATGAGTAATGCATTGACTCATAGGAAATTTATATTCTCATTACTTGAGGGAAATGATACACACTAATTTCTTCTTAACAAATTGATTGACTCTAACCACTATGGCCTTGGACACATAATGAAAAAGACTCCACAACGATGGTCTTAAATCATTATCTTTTGATATAAAATATAGTAGAATGCACATCGCGTCATCAAAAACTCATTGGAATGATCAATGATGATGAACATTTTTTTACCTTCACCAAAAATAACCAAAAAGAGCATTGGTGAAGGTCAATAAAATATCGTCACTAGAAGTGTCACCAAAGAGAGAGCTAGTGACGAGCCTTTAATAACCCTCGCCAAAAGTGTCACTAAATATGGCTTTGGTGACAAACCTTAAAGAACCATCACTATATGCACTTACAACAATGCTTTTTAAGGACTGTCACCATATGCAACATTGGTGACAGACCTTAAAGCTCTATCATAAGCATGACCCTCACCAATGACGTTTTTTGTTGTAGTGTCTCGCGTGGAACATTGTGAGCGGTGACACGTGTCCTTCTGTACCACCACATGATGCTGACGTTAGATGTCACATAACTTTATCGGAACCCATCATACATTTCCATGTGTCCCACTGGAGGAGAGATAAAAGGCCTATCCTGCTCTGTTTTTGCAATGAGTTTCTTTCTAAAAAAAAAGTTAACACTCCTCGATAGTTTAACAATAGCGACACTTTTCCTGACAATTTAACACTATTAACACTTTAATATTGCCAATTTCTTTGATTCACAACATTTCCATGTCGCAACATTCTATGATTGCAACATTTTCCAATTCACCGATATGTGATATTCCCTAGTCCTCTGATCGCTAATTGTCGATTCTCCGATCGTAGAACCTTCCCACATGCAATCGTCGATTATCTCTTGCATCGATGTGCAATGTGTGATGTGGCATGTTTCATCTATATGTGATCATCGATATCACCGATCATTAATCCTCTGATATGGAATTATTGGAAATTCTTTGATGTCATGTTTTCTAGTTTTGAGGAGAAAAATTTCAACTTGCTCTATGTTTTAATCCGGAAGACGATTTCAAAAATTGGGTATACGTTGGAGAGATAATTCTGAGAAATTTCCAATTAAAACACTTGCAACATGATCTGAACCAAACTTTGTATGCAAAAAACCTCCCAAACTTTCAGAGTTGTCTTGACCATGACACTTGAAGAACTAAATGGCTCCTTTGACCATTAAACCTTTAGGATATGATACCTTAGTGATACATAGGCTAAATTGACCATCAAATTCTCGAAATGAATTACATGAAGGAGACACTTCAACCCTAAATCATATGACCCTACCAACATGTCAAGATGTAAGCTATGTTCCTTAGCTTTTTTACGGCCACGGTTGGATGTGAGCATTGACTTGGTAACTTGTAAATTGTTAAGTGGGAGAAGTTGAATTTGGACATGAGTAGCCTAAGATGAGTTATAGTCAGTTCTTAGGTGAATAAGGGATAGTCTAGTTATAGTAATTGTAACTTGTTCAAGTTGTTGTAGTCGAGGAAAGACTTGGTTAGGTTCACAAGTCCCAAAAAAAGTAAGGCTAGTTGTGGGGGCATGATAGCTAAGGAGTGCTATGGCATGCCAACGAATGAAAAAGTGTGCTAACACATGTCAGACGATATCAATGCAAGTTGAGGAGTGTTAGGAAGTGTCAGGGCATCACAAGGGAGAACTAGGTCAAAACGCATGTAAATGAACAAATAAGAGTGTGTGTAAAGGAGTGGAGTGTCAATGAATTCCAGGTGTGTCAAGGACAAAGTACTAACACATGCTAGATAATTCCAAGGCATGTTAGGCATGCCAAGACATCTCGAGTGTTAAGGCATGCTAGTACATCCCAAGTGTTAAGGCATTCCAAGATGTTCCACGTACCAAGGTGTGGCGTGAATGCATGCTAGGGAGTGTTACAGTTAGTTGTTAGGTAAACACAAGGGAGAACTAGTTTCAAATTGATAGAAATGAAGTGTCAGCGAATTCGAGGTGTGCTAAGGAGGGAGAAACAAGTCAATATTGATAATGCCAAGGCATGATAGAGTGCTAGGGAAGCATACCAAGATGTGCCAAGTGACAAGGTGTGCCAATGTGTGCTAAGGAGGGTTAGGGAGTCTCAGCAAAACACAAGGGTGTACTAGGTCAAAATGCATGGAAATGAATTAATACGAGTTTGTGATGGGGAGTGTCAATGAGTTCCAAGTGTTCTAAGGAGGGAATGACATGGTATGCTAGGAAGTTATAAGTCATGCTAGTGTGTCAGGATGGCATGCTTGAGTGACAAGGTTATATGCTATGTAGTGCTAAGGCATGCTAGAGTGATAGGGCATGTTAGGGAGTGCTAGTGATTAGGTGCTCAAAATTATGCTAAAAATTCAAAGTGTCAAAATTTTGTTAAACTCAGCTTCCAACCAAAGATCTCTTCATTATGATTCCAACGGTGCGAATGTCACCCAAATTCGAGCTTGTATGTAGACATTAGAGCAAGTCAAATTTCAGGTTTGACTTAAACACATGGTAGGATTGGATGGCGTGGCGAGCCCTTTAGCGAATGAGGATGTGTCAAGTGGTAGGCCATCATTGGCCCCGCATACAGAAATCACAAGTCACAGGTGGATCATGTTAAAGAATTAGCCCCTAACCAAGAAAGGGTTGTGATGCGATAACTTGCAATCGGTGAAGGGAGTGAAGTATGACAAAATCAGCCCATGGCAAGATCAAGTTTGCAATGCAATATTGCAATTGCAAATTGAAATATTGCACAATCCTACATATCCAATACCATTGGTTTTCCATCGATCATTATATGCTTGATGCGATAAGGTTATACACTCCAGTTAATACTCCCATCAGGTCCGCGCACATCACAATCGTACATCACCGCCATGTTCACATATCTTAAGACTATTAGATCTTGCAGATTGCAATTTGTGGTTCGACTGATAGATTATGGCCCACCAGGTGGTGAAATTTTCACCTAGTTACTATTTTTGAGGATAATTTGTAGGATCATGTCAGATGTGGAGAAAATTATGGAACGAATAGTGATAAAACTAGGAGAATTCATAATTTCTTCAGTTCTTATCCAAATTAGGTGCAAAAAGAGTCAATTCTAGTAGTTTTGTCTATTCTGAACTCATTGAGACAGGTTTCGGAGGAAATTCAGTATGGTAAACGTACTTTTTTTTGTAATTTTGAGCATAATAGAGAGGCCCAAGCATTAGAAACTAGACCAAGGAGATGTAGCCTAGGAAGGGTGAGCTCCTCATCAAATCTTTGTGTTGTGTGTTGTATTTTGATGTTCTTTTCTATTATTTTGTTATCATTTAGCATATGTTTATGTTAAGTTGTTTATAGCATTTACATAAGAAACTCTCATGGGAATCAATTAATTAAGAAAAAATGGTAAATCATTAATCACTTGATAATAAAATGATAAGCATCTTGGGTTTTATTCTGAATAGCGAATTAGCACAACATTACTAATCTGCTCCATTTCAGATCAAGTTGGTATCACAGCTCTGGTTTTGGGTTACTATATTTTTTTTTGCAAAGGAGTATTGTTTGCTAATTTTGTGTCATGCTAACAAGGTTAAAACTAAAAATAGGTGAAAGAAAGTTGGTTGGAAGCCCTGAAGTTGGGTCAAGGGGAAGAAGAGAAAGGTTGCCACAATCTCCAACACCAGTTTAGCCTCAAGTTGTAGTTGAGACTACAGATATCATGTCTCATGAATGAGAACCTAGAAACATGACAAAAGATGAGAAGACATTTAGAAAGGCTTTCTTTGATATGACAGATATGGTGAAGGTCCTTCATGAAGAGAGGAATAGCAAGTTGCAAGGAGAAAGTTCCAAACCTCCCAAAGGAGAAGGCTCTTCGGGAAGAGGTGATGGAAAAGAAGGTAATGGGAATGGAGACAAACCTACACAATCTCCACCATCTTCTTCATCCCCTTTTTCAATAACATCTTCACACTCTTCCACTAATACAACCCTTACTCATACTCATCATCACTCCTCAAAAGAAGCTGGAAAATCACCTATACTTAAACTAGATGTTAAATTTGAGTTGCCCATGTATAATGGTGAAGTGAATGCAAAGAAGCTTGATAATTGGATTCGTCAATTGGAGGTCTATTGCAAGATTCATAACCCTCAAGAGGATGATATCAAAATTTAGTTGCCTTCATTGAGAATGGAGGGTGCAGCACTCATTTGGTGGGAAGAAAGGACTCAAGACGAGATCAAAAAACATGGTTAGATCTCTATTACTTGGTCTAATTTCATTGCTACTATAAAAAGACAATTCTACCCTTTAGCTCATATGAAAAAGGCTATCATGAATTGGAAAAATTTCAGAGAGTTAAAAGGTAAAAATGTACAAGAATATACTCAGGACTTTAGGATAAGAGCTCTTATGCTAGGAGTAGACTTGCAGTCACAAGATACTTTGCTGAAATACATAGGATGTTTGCATAGCTATCTTTTACACACCATTCTTATGTTTAATTCCACGAATCTTGATGAGGTTAATGTTCAAGCTACACACCTCGAAGAAATAGGGAAAAATGTACAAGAAGAAGGTAAGAAGAAGCTATTCTAGAGTAGTGCAAAAGGAAATAAATCTAAAAGAAAGCAGAAGAAAAATGCTTGTGTTAAGAGAGTAGCGGAGAACCTGTGTGCAAGAATTGTTCCAAAGAGGGCCATGATGAAATGCAATGTTGGAAGATTCATCTTGAATTAAGACCGAAGAAATTTAACAATAAAGGGAAACATAAGAAAAAAAATGTTGTACAACAAGACTTGGGTTCCAACTCAGGTGATGAAACAAAGATTGCAACCACAATCACTAAAGGAAAAGGCGCAGAAAAAACAAGCAAATAGGAATTTGTGGCAAGCACCAGCGCAAAAAAAATAAAAAAAAAATAAAATTAAAAATTAAAAAAAATACAACAATGCTTCAAATGAAGAAAACATAAATGAGTTGTTCCATATCAGAGTTATTTCCAAACACAAGAAGGTTGATACGTTGTTTGATAATGGATCCAAGGAAAATTGAATTTCTACATACTTGGTCAGGAAGTTGAATCTAGAAATCGTGCCTCATCATAAACCGTATCCGTTGGATTGGATAACCAAGGATGAAAATCTTCAAGTCACAAGGAAATGTGTTTTTAGGTTTGCTATTACTGCCAATTTTGTTGATGAAGTTGAATTAAATGTAGTGCCATTGGACATTTCTAGAATTGCATTGGGAAGCATGTATCTGTATGACTGGAAAGTTGTTTTCCATGGATTTTAGAACAAATATCATTTGTTCAAGGATGGAGTGGAGTATATTATGAGAGCCCATCGTAGAAAGCTTAATTTGTATTTAGCAAGCACAGGGAAAATGAAATGACTGGTTAATTCCAACAAGCATCTCATGCTCCTTATGATCAAGCAGAAGAATGACACGAACTGTGAATGTAGGCTGTGACGTGAACCTGAAAGCTGAATTGGTTGATGTGGCCAATCAATATAGAGATTTTTTTCAATAACCAAAGGGATTGCCACCAAAAAGGGGAATTCAACATGAAATTCAGCTACAACAAGACTGTCCACTCCCAACTATCGGTATGTATCCAATGTCAATTCTAGAAATTTTAGAAATTAAGAAACAAGTGCACGAATTGTTAGATAAAGGTGTAGTTCATCCCTGTACTTCCCCATGTGGTTCACCAATTGTTTTGGTACCCAAGAAATATGGAACCTGGTGCATGTGTGTAGATTATCGAGCTTTGAATAAAATTACCATAAAGAATCGATACCCACTATGCAGAATATATGATTTGCTAGATCAGTTGAAGAATGAAAAATATTTCACTAAATTAGACTTGAGAAGTGTATATCATCAAGTTAGAATAGCTGAGGAGGATATTTTGAGGACTGCTTTTAAAACCAAACAAGGATTGTTTGAGTGGCTGGTTATGCCTTTCGGTCTTTGCAATGCTCTAGCTACATTCATGAGAGTTATGAATGATGTTTTAAGATCCTTTCTTGATTAGTTTGTAATTGTCTATTTAGATGATATTTTGATATTCAGCAAATCATGAGAAGAGCATGTCAAGCAATTGAGGAAAGTGTTGGATGTGATTTCGGGAAAATTTCCTTGTATTTGGGCCACATAGTTGGAGGAGGTGAGCTAAAGATTGACCCCTCTAAACTTTCAGTCATTGTGAATTGGCCAATACCCAAATCACTCACAGAAGTAAGGAGTTTTCTAGGAGAAGTGCAGTACTGGAGGACCGTTCATTACCAATTTCTCTTCTAGAGCAGCTCCACTACATACTTTGACCACCATGAAGGTTCTCTTGCATTGGGGAGGCAAACGGAAAAAATCATTTGATGCTTTAAACAAAAATATCAGTTCAACCCCAGTTTTAGTATAACCGGATTTGAAGCAACCATTTGAAATACAAATAGATGCAAGTGGCTACGCCATGGGTGCAGTTCTTTTACAACATGGTAAGCCCATTTTATTTCATTCTAAGATTTTCAATGGTGTTGTTATTAACTATCCTACATATGATAAATAGCTTTACACATTGATGCAAAGTGTGAATAAATGGAAGCATTACTTAATGGGAAAAAAAAACATTATTCACACCATTCATCAAACCTTGCAATATCTGTAATCTCAAACAAAATTGCAGCATTCAAGGCACTTCCATTGGATGGGATTCTTACAGCAATTCCACTTGGTAATTAGGTACAAGAAAGGTATTTATAACAGAGTTGTTGATATGATTTCTAGATTGGTTGCTAATGTAGCCATTTTACTCAAGAATCAATCTGTTTTGCCTTAATGTTATGTTGAACAATACGCACATGATGCTGACTTTCAAGAGGTATATTCAAACTTGAGTCAACGCCACCAAGTTGAGGAATTAGACTACCATGTAATGATAATCTATTGTATTGTTTGGGAAAACTTTGTGTTCCATAAGGAGAGAGAGTAATGTCACAAGGGAAGCCCACACTTCTCTTATTGCTTGACATTTCGGTGTAAGTAAAATAGTGGCAAATCTTCAGAGATATTTTTACTAGCCTCGAATGCTTGAAAGTGTGCCACATTTTATCATAGGTTGTTCATTGTGTGCAGTTAGTAAGCCTAGTAATAGGAAACTAGGATTATACACACCACTTCCAGTGCTTTCACATCCATGGGAGAGTGTTTCTATGGATTTTGTAGGAGGCCTTCCTTTATCAAGAAAAGGTCATGATTATTTGTATGTATTTGTGGATAGGTTCAACAAGATGTGCATATTAATTTCTTGTAAAAAAAATTACAACTGAACAAACAACTCAACTTTTCTTTCAAAATGTATGGATTCATTTTGGATTACCTACTTCTATTTTAAGTGATCGTGATTCCCAATTCCTTGGGAGTTTTTGGTCAAATTTATGGAACTTGATGGACACCAAGTTGAAGAAAAGTACAACCTTCCATCCACAAATAGATGGTCAAACTGAAGTGGTTAATAGGACATTTATTCATTTTCTAACAGGATATTGTAGGAAACATCGTAAGTTGTGGGATGAACAAATGCATTATATTCAGCATGCTTACAATCGAGAAAAACACTCTTCTACTCTAACTTCACCTTTTGAGGCATGTCTTGGTTATTTTACTAAATTGCCTTTGGATTTCATCTTTGAGAAAGATTTCGCTGTCGATGGACATAGCGACATAGGTAGAGCAAACAAATTCACTGAGCAAATTCAGTTGATTCACCAAATAGTACAAGAACAACTAGAAAAGAGTCAAGGCAAGTATAAGGCAAGGCATGATAAGCATCGTGTGGATCATCAGTTTCATGTACATGATGAAGTTTGCCTTTACATTAGAAAGGAAAGGCTTCAAGGTGAAGATAAAAAGTTGAAACCAATCCATTATGGTCGATTTAAAATTCTAGAGAAGATTGGTAATAATGATTTCAAGCTTGATTTATATGCAAATTTATTCCATTGTTAATGTTGAAAATTTGAGATTGTATGAGCCTCCTTTGATTGGAGATCAAGGAGAAAGTGTACAAATTCCATCAATTGAATATTTTTCTCTACAATTCGTTGATGTGCTTTAGCAAGACACTATACTTGACAGAAGAAGAAGGACAACAAAAAGGGGAAGTATTGATTATCTTTGAGTGGGGCTCAAAGGTACAATTCCTTCAAAATCCAAATTGATAGAGGTTGGAAAGGTGAGCAAATTGTATCCTCACATACTGAGCAATTGAAAGTGATCCTTTTGGGGTCCAAAAGGCTTCTAGTGGGGAGGAGTGATCAGGTGCTCAAAATTATGCTAAAAAATAAAAGTGTCAAAATTTTGTTAAACTCAGCTTTAGATTGAAGAGCTTGTCATTCTGATTTCAATGGTGTGAATGACACTGAAATCCAAGCTCATATGTAGAAGTTAGAGCAAGGAAATGTTCAGGTTTGACTTAGGCACATGGCAGGATTGGATGACGTGGCAGGCCCTTCATCAAATAAGGAGGTGCATGTGGAAGGCCGCCATTGGCCCCACATATCACAATTGCAAGTCACAAGAGGATCGTGTTAAAGAACCATCCCTTGAGTAGGGAAGGGTTGCGATGCAATAAATCACAATCACACATCGGCAAAGGTACTGAAGTACAATAGAATCGGCCCCCAATGAGATCAGCATTGCGATGTGACATCGCAATCGCAAATAAAAATACTACACAATCCCGCATATCCAATACCATTGGTTTTCTGTTGATCACAATATCCCGAATGCTCTAAGGTTATAGGCTCTGGTTAATACTCCCATCGGGTCTGCGCACATCGCAATCGCACATCGCCATCATGTTCACCAACCTTAAGCCCACTGGTCCTTATTGATTGTGATTTTTGATTTAGCTGACATATTATGGCCCACCGCGTGGTGAAATTTTCGCCCAGCTAGCAGTTTTTGGTGCTAATTTTTAGGATCACGTCGAATGTGGAGCAAATTGTGGAACAAATAGTGAGAAAACTAGGAGAAGTCATAACTTCTTTAGTTATCCAAATTAGGTGCAAAAAGAGTCAATTCTATAAGTTTTGGCTATTTTGAACTCATTGAGATAGGTTTCAGAGGCATTTGAACATGGTAAACACACTTTTTTTGTAATTTTGAGCATAATTGAGAGGCCCAAGCATTGGAAGCTAGACCAAGGAGACGTAGCCCACAAGGGGTGAACTCCTCATCAAATATTTGTGTTGTGTTGTATTTTGATGTTCTTTTCTATTATTTTGTTGTTTTTCAACAAATGTTTTATGTTAAATTATTTATAAAATTTACATAAGAAACTATCATGGGAATCAATTAATTAAGAGAAAATTGTAAATCCTTAATCACTTGATATAAAAATGATAAGCATCTTGGGTTTTATTCTGAATGGGGAATTAGCACAACATTACTAATCTAATCCATTTCAGATCAGCTAGGGAGTGGTAGGGAGTGCCAAATCATGCCAAGGAATGCATGGGATGTTAACACATGCCACATAGTGCCAAGGGATTGTTAAACATGCCAAGTGTTATGGCATGCCAAGATGTAAACTATGTTGCTTAGTTATTTTATGGCCATGGTTGGATGTGAGCCTTGACTTGGTAAATTGTTAAGTGGGATGAGTTGAGAATGGACATGAGTAGACTAAGATGAGTTGTAGGAAGTTATTCGGTGAATAAGGCATAGTATAGTTGTAGTAACCGTAACTTGTTCAATTTTTTGTAGTCAAGGGAGGACTTGGCTGGGTTTCCAAGTCCCAAAAAAGTAAGGGTAGGTGTGAGGGCATGATAGATAATGAGTTTCAGGGCATGCCAAGGAATGAAAATGTGTGCTAACACATGTTGGAAGTGTCAATGCATGTTAAGGAATGTCAGTAAGTACCATGGCATCATAAGAGAGAATGAGGTCGAAATGCATGGAAATGAACGAATAAGAGTGTGTGCCAAGGAGTTTCAATGAATTCTAGATGTCCCAAGGATGAAGTGTGCTAGGAGATGTTCATAATATGACTTGTAGGAGGCAAGCCTATGATTGTGATAAGGGGTTAGAAAAATAATTTTCAAACAAAGGGATACTTTGAGTTGGGCACGATACTGTTGTTCCAATACCTTGCTTGGGTTCCCAAGCCGCAAAAAATGTAAGCCTATCTATCAGGGCATGATAGTTACGGAGTGCCAACGTGTGCTATGGAATTTGAAGAAGTACTAACACATTTTATATAGTTCCAAGGCATCTTAGGAAACCGAATACATGTCAAGTGTTAGGGCCTACCAAGATGTGCCAACTGCTAGGGTGTGGTGTGAACACATGCTAGGAAGTGTTAGGGCGAGGTATCAAGGAAACACAAGGGAGCACTAGTTTTAAATTGATGAAAATGAAGTGTCAATGAGTTTCAGGTGTGCTAAGGAAGGAGTGAAAAGATATTCTAGATAGTTCCAAGGCATGCTATAGTCTTACGGAAGCATACCAAGATATGCCAAGTGCCAAGGTGTGCCAATGTATGTTGAGTGTTAGGGAGTTCCATGGCAACACAAGGTAGCACTATGTAAAAATGAATAGAAATGAATGAAGAAGAGTGTGTGACAGGGAGTGTCAGTGAGTACCAATTTTGCTAAGGAGGCAATGACATGGTATGCTAGGCAACAGTAAGTTATGGTAGTGTTGCATAGCCACATGCATCCAAGATGTTCCAGGTTCCTGGGTGTGCCAACACGTGCTAGGAAGTGTTAGGTAGTGCTAGGGAAACACAAGGGATCACTAGGTGAAATCAATGGATGCAAATGAATGATTAATATTTTGTGGCAAGAAGTGTCAGTGACTTCCAAGTGTGCTAAGGAGGGAGTTACAAGGTATACTAGGCAGTGTTAAGGAATGTTAGAGGCCAAAAAACATGACAAGATGTTCCACATGCTAGGGTACCAATGCATGCTATTGATTTTTATGGAGTGACAGGGAAACAGAAGGGAGAACTAGTTTCAAATGCATGGAAATGAATGAATAAGTGTGTGTCAGAAGGAGTGTCAGTAAGTTCTAGGTGTGCTAAGGAGGGAGAGAAAAGTTATGTTAGGTAGTGCCAAGCTATGTTAGAGTGCTAGGGTGACATGTTAATATGTGGCAAGTGTGAGGGTGTGCTAGTATGTGCCAAGTAGTGTTAGTGAATGCCAAAAAGACACAAGGGAGAACTAGTTCAAAATGCATGGAGATGAATGGATAAGAGTGTTTGATAGGGAGTCTCAGCAAGTTCCAAATGTGTGAAAGAGGGAGTGACAAAGTTATATGATAGGCAGTACCAAGGCATGCTATAGTGCCAGGTAATTTTAGGGAGTGGTAGGGTGTGCTAGGGAGTTCCAAAGCATACCAAGGAATGTAGGGGATGCTAACACATTCCACATAGTGCCAAGGGATTATTAAATGTGCCAGGTTCGATGATCTGTTAAGATGTAAATTATGTTTCTTAGTTGTTTTATGGCCACTGTTAGACATGAGCCTTAACTTTCTAACTTGTTAAGTGGGATGAGTTAAGATTGGACATGAGTAGCCTAAGATAAGTTAGAGTCCATTCTTAGGTGAACAATGCATAGACTAGTTGTAGTAACTATAAGTTGGTCAAGTTGTTGTAGTCGATGCAGGACTTGGTTGGGTTCCCAAGTCTAAAACAAAATAAGGGTAGTTATGAGGACATGATAAGTAAGGAGTGCTAGGGTGTGCCAAAGAATTAAAAGGCATGCTAACACATGCCATAAAATGCCAATACATGTCAAGAAGTTTTTGGGAGTGTCAGGCTATACAAGGGATAATTAGGTCAAAGTGCATGGAAACAAATGAATAAGAGTGTCTACCGGGGAGTGCCAGTGAATTCCAAGTGACCCAAGGATGAAGTGTATTAGGAGTATTTTAGGATAGGACTTACAAGAGGTAAGCCTATGATAGTGATAAGGGGATGGAAAAATCAGTTTCAGAAAATGGGAGACTTTGGGCTACGCACAACACTATTTTTTCAATGACTTGGTTGGGTTCCCAAGTCGCAAAAAAAGTAAGGCTATCTATGAAGGAATGAAAACTAGGGAGTGTCAAGGTGTGCAGTAAATTCCACGAAGTGTTAGCACAAGCTATAAAGTACCAAGGAATTTTAGGCACACCAAGACATGCCAAGTGCTAAGGCATGATAAGATCTACTAGGTGCTATGGTGTGGCACCAATGCATGTTAGGGAGTTCCAAGGAAACACAAGGGAAGACTAGTTCCAATTGCATGGAAATTATTGAATAAGAGTGTGTGATAGGGAGCGTTAGGAAGTTCCAGGTGTGCTAAGGAGGGAGTGACAAGGTATGCTAGGTAGTACCAAGGCATGATAGAGTGATAGGAAAGAATGCCAAGATGTGCCAAGTGCTAGGGCGTGTCAATGTGTGCCAAGGAGTGCTAGTGAGTGCTAGGGAAACAAAAGGGAGCACTAGGTCACAATACAAGTAAATGAATGAATAAGAATGTGTGACAGGGAGTGTCAACGAGTTCCAAGTGTGCTAAGGAGGAGTGAAAAGGCATGCTTGGTAGTTGCATGGAATGCTAGAGTGTTAGGGTGGCCTATATAAAATATGTGCTAATTCATGCACAGAAATGTTAGCTAGGAGTGTAAGGGAAACATAAGGAACCACTACATCAAAATGCATGGAAATGAAAAAATAAGAGTTTGTGATTGGAAGTGCCAGTAAGTTTCAGGTGTGCTAAGGAGGGAGTGGCAAGGTATGTTAGGTATTGTTAAGGCATGCTAGAGGCTAGGGTGACATGCCAAGATGTCCTAGGTGCTAGGGTGTACCAACACATGCAAAGGAGTGTTCAGGAGTGCTAGGGAAACACAAGGTAACACTAGGTCAAAATGAATGGAAATGAATGAATAAGAGTTTGTGACTAGCAATGTCAACAAGCTCTAGGTGTGTTAAAGAGAGAGTGACAAGGTATGCTAGGTAGTGCCAGAGAATGCTAGAGTGAAAGGGAAACATGCCAAGATGTGCAAGGTGCCATTGTGTGACAAAGTGTGTTAGGGATAGTTAGGGAGTGTCATGGAAACACAAGGAAGCACTAGGTCAAAATGCATGGAAATGAACAAATAAGAGTGTGTGACAAGGAGTGTCAACAAGTTCTAGGTGTGTTAGGGAGGGAGTGACAAGTTTATATGCTAGGTAGTGCTAAGGTATGGTAAACTACCAAGGTGTGCCAAAAATTTCTAGGGTGTGCTAGGGAGAGTCAATGCATGCCATCGAATGTAGTTGATACTAACACATGCCACATAGTGCAAAGGAATTCTAATACATGCCAGATGTTATGGCATGTCAAGATGTAAACTATATTTCTTAGTTGTTTTATGACCACGGTTAGATGTGATAAGCCTCATCCTGATAACCTTTTAAGTGGGAGGAGTTGAGATTGGACATGAGTATCCTAAGATGAGTTATAGGTAGTTTTTAGGTGAACACAACATATTCTTAATTTCCACGTCATGTGAAAATTTGGGTTTAGCCTTAGAATCTTTGATGCAAACACACTCAAGTGCCACAACACAACTACTTTTCACAAAGAAATCTACACACATCACGGAATCAACTAGTGCACATGACAATTTGTAAATTTTTCAAATCCTTGTTTGTGATATTACAAACTATAATAGAATGAGATATATCTCTCATACCAGGGCTCGTGGCCCTTTACAATCACAATGATTAAAGGAATACAACTAGGGCTTCATGTTAGTCCTTTGACAATCAATCTACCTTGAATAAGACAAACTTGACCTACTTGTTGATGGTGGCCACACATATCCCTTTCAATCCATGTTTCTTGAACACATCTGGTAGGTCCTTTTCCCTCCCATTCTGCAAATCCTCAATTTTATTCTATCAATGTACTCAACTTGTTTAGGTTACTGAACTCAGCTCAAAAAAAAATTCCCTCTAGCTACCTAATTTTTCCTTCAAGGTCTAGAACATTTAGGATATTCTATCAACCATTCATAACTCTGTTTGTGAACATATGTTTGGTCTGCCAACTTTTTCCATATTGTTGCACCAAGATGATAAGTATAGGGCTATGGATGTTTCCCTTCTTCTCATTGACTCAATCCTCTACAATACAATGAACTAGGGCTAATTGTTTAGCCCACTTTATTACTACTTTAGTCCTTCAAAGCATGCATGTTGTTAGGTCCAATACACCTACCCCTCTACCAGTCTTGTTGCCATTCACAAGTACAGGACTTAGGGATATTATTTAACAATCACCTAACAACCCTCCAACTATACTTGGACTGCCATCAATTTTCCCAACCACAGTCAATTATTTCACTGATGTAGGGCCCACAACACCGCCCTCATCTAGGTCTCTTCAAATATGCCACCTAATAGTGATTTTAGTCCTCTCAAAATCACTATTATGGTGTACCAATTTATTCATTGTCCAATCCAAGAACAAATTTGAACTACTCTTATCATCCTTTTAACAATTTGTAGGTGACTGAACTAGGGTCACAAATCATACACTAACATTCCCTTGACTAACTATTTATAAGATCCTTCATATCTTTGTCCAAAACTCTATGGATAATCCACCAAAATAAACTCCTCTTCTTGTAAATCCATTCCTTATATGGCACATTTGTTATGCTTAATCTTTCACTCAGGTTCCACCCTCCTTTGGATCTCTTATATCCACACATACTTATGCAAACCATCTTCCAAAAATATGGTCTATATTTTAGAGATAAGCCTCGCTCTAAGGTCATGACCCCTCTTCTTCTACGCAGATTTGTCACAGTATTAAGGGTTTACCTTATGGACTAAACATGTTAGGAACCCTAACTAGAGCATTATACTTTTACTTTAATTTCTTTAGAATAAACCCTCTCCACCAAATGTAAAAAAAATTATTGGCTCCATAAGAGACTCGGCCTAACTCATATGGATCCATAAATTCTGGGAATTTCTTTGACTGAATCATGACCTGAAATTTAGATCTCTATGACCCTCAAACTACGGTTACATTAGTCAATATTACATATACGAAAACTTTTTTCTGGCCCTAAATTCCAATGTAGGATCACTTCCATTTGTTTTGGTGTTTATCACATACCTTGCGGCCTACTAACCACCACAAGACAAAATATCAACCCTCTCTGCTATTTCATAATTTGATGCAGCCTTCTAATAGAAACACCACTATAATCACATGCCCAAATTCTCATGAGCTTCCTCTCTTGAGCTCAATCTACCAAAAGAGAATAAAAAATATTCTATCCTACATCCTAGCTCAAATCCATTAGGGTATGCAACATTCTTTTGAACCCTCACATGATGATCTTGCTCTTGGTGGGTGATCATGGCCTCCCTTTAGCAAACCTTACTCAACCCTCTATCTTGACCTACTTTCAGATTACATCTATCCTGGCCTCCATGATAAAATGAGCTCCTTCTCACTTGATGTTCTTGCCTTCATGCTAAGGCATCATTAAATAGATTTTCCTAGCTAGGCTTCTTAGGAACCCTCTAGAATTTATGATTTTTATCCACTTAGACCTTAGGAAATATTACTTTTCATTTTCAATTTTGTTTTAGATTTTAAACCCCATCTTGGGTCCAAAACCCCTTCGCTTGGGTTCTTTGCCCACAAATCCTTTTGTGACCAAACTTGCACAAACACATCTCACTAGGCTTATGGAGTAACTCCCAAGCTACACAATTCAACAACATAGTATAGTTGTAGTAATTGTAACTTGGTCAAGCTCTTCTAGGTAAGCGAGGACTTGGTTGGGTTCCCAAGTTGCAAATTAAGTAAGGGTAGTTGTGAGGGGCATGATAGCTAGGGGGCGTCAGGACATGCCAAGGAATGAGAAGGTGTGCTAACACATGCCACACAATTTCAATGCATGCTGAGGAGTGTTAGGGAGTCTGGAGGCATCACAAGGGAGAACTAGGTCAAAATGCATGGAAGTGAAGAAATAAGAGTGTGTGCTAGGAAGCGTCAAGTGAATTCAAGTGTGCTAAGGAAAATGTGTGTTAGGAGTAGTTCATAATATGATTTGTAGGACTAGGCCTATGGTTGCAATAAGGGGCTCGACAGAGAATTTTTAGACAAAGGGAGACTTTGGGCTAGGCACAACATTTTTTTTCCTTTACCTATTATTTTTATATGACCTGTGGCACACTTTGGCTGAATGTACATGTTTTAAACTATTTTAGACAATGTCATATTGTACATTGTTGTGTATAAGTTTTGGGCCACTCATCTTGTGTCAGCTTATATCTTGTGTGTCTTGTACATATTTTGGTTCTTGCAAATATTTCTTGTGTAAGCTATGTTTCTTAGTTGTTTTAGGGTCATTGTTAGATGTGATCCTTGTCTTCTTAAGTTCTTAAGTAAGACAAATTGAGCTTGGACATGAGTGGCCTAAGATGACTTATAGGTATTTCTTAGGTTAACAAGGCACAATATACTTGTTTCAATTCCCAAGTCATGAAAAATTGTAAGGCTATTTGTGAGGGCATGAGTTCCAAGGCATGCTAGGTAATGCTAACATGTGCCAAAAATTACAAAGGCATCTCAAATATGCTAAGATGTGCTAAGCTCTAAGGTGTGCCAATATGTGAAAGGGTGTGACAATACATCCCTAGGACTTTCAAGGCAACCAAAAGGAGAAACAAGTTAAACTACAAGGAAATGAACACATAAAAGAGTTAATAAGTCATCAATTTACCTTTTCCAATAGGGGCATGCTAGGCACATCAACAATAGGTGCTAATTGCCAAGTGTTAGCACATTCTAAGTGCCAAATCTTCCTCTGTTACTTCTCATCTACTTTCCAATAATTGATCTCAAATAACTTTAATATTAAACCATGCCAATGAATCTCAACAAATGCTATACATGTTAATAATTTCCAAGGGCCAACATGTGCCAATTATCAATGTGTGTTAGGAAGTGATATACAAGTTATGAAGTTATAGGGCATGTCGAAGAGTGCTAAGGTGTGCCAGAGAGTGATAGTGTACGTTAAGGAGTGTTAGGGAATAATAGGGGAAAACAAGGGAGAACTAGGTCAAAATGCATGGAAGTGAATGAATATGAACATGTCTCAAGGAGTGTCAACAAGTGCTAGATAGTATGCTAAGGAGGGAGCAACAAGGTATGCTAAGCACTGGTAAGTTAGGCCAGGAAATATCATGGCATGTCAAGAAGTGCTAGAGTGTGCTAGGGAGTTTGAGTGTGTGTTAACATGCGCTAAATAGTGCCAAGGCATGCCAAGACATGCCATATGCTAAGGCATGCTAGGATGTGCAGGGTGTCAAGGTATGCCAATATGTGTCAAGGAGTGTCAAGGCAAAAAAATGAAGAACCAAGCTAAAATGAAAGGAAATGAACACATAAGAGGGTTAAGAATTCAAGACTTTATCTTTTTCAAAAGGGGCATGCTAGGCACACTAATAATAGGTTCCAATACATCCCAAGTTCAAATGTGTGCCAAGTGCTAATGTATGTTAATGCACACCAAAGTGTTCCAAGGCATGCTAGCGACTATAGGACATGCAAACACATGCTAAGAGAGTGTTATGATATGCTAGGGCCTGCCAACATGTGCATGGGTGTCCTAGTCATGGAAATATGTTCTAGGTATAACGATGTTCCAAGACATGCAAGGTGCCAAGGAATATTTGTGCCAAAGCATGGTAACGCCTACCAAGAGTGTTGAGGAGTGCTAGGTTTCTCTCATTAATATAATTGACAGAGCTTTATTATTTATTAAATAATATAGTTCCTACACACACTAGTGGAACTTTATCTAAAGATAATTTGTTAGATAATAAACCTAATAGAGATGAATCATGTGTTGATCATAGGAAAACTATATTCTTGTTACTTGAGGGAAATGATACACACTAATTACTTCTTAACAAATTTACTGACTCTAACCATTGTGGCCTTGGACACATAATTAAATTACTCCATAACAATGGTCTTAAATCGTTATCTTTTTACAAAAAATATAGTAACACGCATATAGCGTGATCAAAAACTCATTGGAATGATCAATGATGATGAACATTTTTTTACCGTCACCAAAAATAACCAAAAAGAGCATTGGTGAGGGTCAATAAAATATTGTCACTAGAAGTGTCACCAAAGAGAGAATTAGTGACAACCCTCACCAAAAGTGTCACCGAAAATGGATTTGGTGACAAACCTTAAAAGACCATCGCTATATGCACTTACAACAACATTATTTTAAAGATCGTCATAATATGCGATATTGGAAACGAACCTTAAAGGTCCCTCACAAGCATGACCCTTACCAATGACCCTTTTGTTGTATTGAGATGACTTATATCTAGGTTTGGAGTTAAAAAAATGTTCCTCTTTGAGACTCTCATCACCCATGTTATTTTATAGTGATGTGAGGTTTGGGGTCACAGTATATCTATAGAATAATAGAGGAAGATTGAGCTAATACAAAAGAAATTTCTGACCTAAAACCTCAAGATTAAAGTTAATACTCCCTATCCTATCTTCTTGAATGAAGCTAGCATTTACCACATTGAAAGCATGGATATTTTTTACCATATCATGTATAAGAAGAAGCTTTACAACATCAAAACCAAGAGGTTCCTGAAAATTGCTTCTAACTCTAGCAAAAAACCCCACCTTTGGCTCAAGCAGGGTTGGCGCATTGATGCCCAATCATGGCTCAAATGTTGGGGGTTAAAGGAGGAGTTCACTTTGGAGAATAAATATAATATTAAAAATACTATTACTTCCAAACTGAAGGAAAAATTGTGGGATGATAAGGAGCTAGAGGGGAAAGGAACCTAAGGTATTATAAGTAGGTGATCAACCCACCCTCACTAATCAGAATTATTTCTGTGTCTTGACAATAAAAACTAACTCCCATGAGCTTCGAAGTGACACCAGGTCTCCATTCCCAAAACACCTTGAGAAGAAAAAAATTGTCAATTGTGTGATACTAAGAGGATTGAAGATGAAAAACTCTTTCTCTTGGATTGCTTGAAACTTACTCACATCCGTTCTCATTTCCAAAACATATGTCACACTACCAACCTTCTTGACTTGTTCAATCAAGAAAACCATACTGATCTAGGAATGCTTCTTTCTCTTGTATTTGATGATAGAACTAAAATATTAAAAAATCTCAATTAATATATTTTCTTAAAGTTAAGTAGACCTCATTAGGAAGTTAATCATCATGCATCATCATTATCATCATCATCATTAAAAACTCTGTTCTAATTCAATGTACAATAGAAATTTGTAAATCTTCAATGTTTAATATTGAGTTTAAATATAAAATTAAAAAATATTAATAACTAAAATATATATATATATTATAGTTAAACCATTTTATTAGTGTGTTGTCCAAAACCAACATAAATCCATTTTAATTCTAAATCTATGAAAGAATTAGAAGAACCAATTCTACAACAGGTCATTCCTCCTCTATCTAAAAAGAATCAATTCTCTTAAGTGGCAAATCTTT
>APFE030417982.1:129577-143541 GCA_000404065.3 Pinus taeda
TTAGCAGTCAAATCATTGCTGGGAGGTGGGTCCCTTTTCCCACAAACAAGGGAGTCTCATACACCAATGTGGTGTCTGGTGGGTCCCTTGTCCCACAAACAAGGGTGTATCATATGTCTCATACATCCATTTTCCCACAAACAAGGGAGTCTCATACACCAACTTGTCCCACAAACAAGGGTGTCTCATATGTGTCGTACATCCATTTTCCCACAAACAAGGGAGTCTCATACACCAATGTGGTGTATGGTGCAGTCAAACAATTGCGCGGAGGTGGGTCCCTTTTCCCACAAACAAGGGAGTCTCATACACCAATGTGGTGTCTGGTGGGTCCCTTGTCCCACAAACAAGGGTGTATCATATGTCTCATACATCCATTTTCCCACAAACAAGGGAGTCTCATACACCAACTTGTCCCACAAACAAGGGTGTCTCATATGTGTCGTACATCCATTTTCCCACAAACAAGGGAGTCTCATACACCAATGTGGTGTATGGTGCAGTCAAACAATTGCGCGGAGGTGGGTCCCTTTTCCCACAAACAAGGGAGTCTCATACACCAATGTGGTGTCTGGTGGGTCCCTTGTCCCACAAACAAGGGTGTATCATATGTCTCATACATCCCTTTTCCCACAAACAAGGGAGTCTCATACACCAACTTGTCCCACAAACAAGGGTGTCTCATATGTGTCATACATCTATTTTCCCACAAACAAGGGAGTCTCATACACCAATGTGGTGTCTGATGGGTCCCTTATCCCACAAACAAGGGTGTAACATATGTCTCATACATCCCTTTTCCCACAAACAAGGAAATCCCATACACCAGCTTGTCCCACAAACAAGGGTGTCTCATATGTGTCATACATCCCTTTTCCCACAAACGAGGGAGTCTCATACACCAATATGGTGTTTGGTGGGTCCCTTGTCCTACAGACAAGGGTGTCTCATATGTCTCATACACCAATGTGGTGTCAGTGACCTTAAAATTGGATAATAATAATAATATACATTTAAAGAAATATATACCAAGATTCTCAAGGAGATCCAATAACACTTTACCATGGAGATTCTTAACATGCAAATAGGATTTGCTACAATACCATGTCTTACTAATACCACATGTCCAAAAAAAACATAACTCACATTCATTCCACAAATTTTTTAATTAATTAATTTAATGAAGAAAAACAATGGGAATAGCTACTTTTGAAAGAAATTTCAACCCTTGATTGAATACTATCAAGAATATTCTAAAATATTTTATGGAGGTTAAATCTATGTGACTGACCTAATAATTATTAATAATTAAATTAAAAACCTAAAAGCTTTGTTTCAAAATAAACCCACCCATCACCTAACTATATTTTAAAATGTAAAATAAATTCAACAATATGTAAAAGAAATTTCAATCCTTGATTTGTGACGAATATTCTAAAATATTTTATGGAGGCTAAATCTATGGGACAGACCTAGTAATTATTACTAATTAAATTAAAAATCTAAAAGCTTTATTTCGAAACAAATGGACACTGAGGTGGCATTCAGGGGTCAAGGAGATTTGTCCTTGTGACCTCCCAATAGGGGAGGTACTTACCAACAGTAATTTGACCCACTGAGCTATCCTTGGAACTTAAAATAAATTCAACACTATGTTGCAAACCCCTTACATTTTAATTGTACAAATTGAGTCACTTAAAGTTATAATTTTATCATTTTTTTACTAAATTTCAAACAAAATCAACAACAACAACAACAAAACCAAAGCAATATAACTATCGAATGTTTTTATGTTTTTTGCCAGTGTTTGACATTGACTCTTTAAAATGTGTTTTTACATATATATATATATATGAATTCATCACCCTCAAAATCTTCTTAGACACTTAAACTGTGCAAATTATAAAAATCAAAGTTAAAATTCCAAAATATCCCTACGAAATTTAAACCAAATCTATCTAAAAATATCACGAAACAAAATAAATAAACATGCCTTTGAAAATTGAACTCCATAAAATAAACAAATAAGTAAATAAACACAATTATGTGAATTAAACTCCATAAAATAAATAAATAAATTTTGTGAATTTAACTCAATAAAAAATTAAGAGTTGTCTTTTCAAGTGTGATTTTTTTGAATTTTCTGGATGGAAAAAAAATTGTGATCAAATCTTGATTTGTTTGGTTACACTATTTTTTACTAAATATATGAATTTAACACTCTCAAAAATCATTAAAACGCTTTAATTGTGAAAAGTTAACATGTTAAACATATAATTTTAATAAATACCTACAATATTTTCAACAAATCAAATCAAAAAATAAACTTAAAAAACTTTCCAAAAAATAACACTTAAATACTATTAAAAAATCTACCCTCCATACCTTATAGGCCGTCAGAATAAGTGGGCGATATGATTACGCCATATTCGATGTGATTGGAAGATAGCGACTGCAACTAGTAGATTTTTTCGTGGACACCCCTGGAAGCTTCGAGAAATGCCACACCATCCTCTGTACAGCCAGTCGTCTGTTGGCGGCCACTAGCTAGTGGAGGGCGGCAATGCGATTTGTATGTGTATTGACCACGAAAGATACCTTTCTTTTATATGAAGAAGTACACATTCAAAGTATCGGGGATGATGTCGTTATCATTTTACATTACAGAATTGTCTCACACAGGAGAGATATTTGTAGGCAAATATTAAAAAAAAACCACTTAAGCTGAAAAATCCCAATTTTTTTTTTTTTTAATTCAATACTTTATATATTTTTTTAATAGTCTCAAAATTAAGTTGAAGATTAACATAAATAAATAAAAAATTAAAAGTTGAAGATTACATAAAAAAAAAATTAATTAAACTTCATAGTATATAGGATTTTTTTAATAAATTTAAAATTAAGTTGAAAATTTAACATAAAAAATAATAGATATCATTTTGGTATTCAATTGTGTTAAGTAATAAATTTAAAATTAAGTTGAAGATTAACGTAAATGAAAAAAATTAAAATTAAGACTTCATAGTATATAGATTTTTTAATAAATTTAAAATTAAGTTGAAAATTAACATAAAAATATAGATATCATTTTGGTATTCAATTGTGTTAAATAAGTCATTCATCTATGACTATTTCCATGATTTATATATGATTTTAGCTTGCAAATGGGGTAGCAAGTTAAGTGGGTTTGATTGTGGGAAAAACTCCACGATTAAGAAGCCCTGGGTAAGCCCCAAAAGTGATGATTGATGCTATGTGATTCATTTCACTAGTTTCAATCTCACTTCTTCACAGCGATGAGCATCATCAGATGCAATGAGTGCTAAGTGGACTATTCAAAAATCATGAAAAATTAGTCAACTACCTCTCATGGAAATGGTCATAGATGAATGACTTACTTAAGGCGGTGGAATCGCAAAATGTTATGTAATATGATGCATTGAGAAAACCCCCAATACTTAATTCAAAAGAGTGAAGGGAACTCTAATTGAATGATTCATGAGACACAATACTTGCTAAGGTTTTGCAAATGCGCTAGCAAGTTAAGTGGGCTTGAATGTGGGCAAAACTCCACAATTAAGAGGACTCATGGTTAAGCGAAGTCTTGGTTACCGTGTGCAAGCCCGGAAGAGATTATTGACGCTACGTGATTCATTTCACTAGTTTCAATCCCACTTCTTCACCTCTGTAAAAACATCACCAAATGCAATGAGTGCTAAATAAACTATTCAAAAATCATGAGAAAATAGTCAATTACTACTACCTCTCATAAAAATAATCCTAAAATAATATATAATATGATGTACTGCTAAAAACCCATACTTATAAAAAAAATATAATATTATCATAGGAAATCTGGAATTTGTAAAACGAATTTGTAAAACTTGTAAAAAGATAATTACATTGACGGAAATAACAGCTGAATCATACTGAGATCTTTCTTGCGATCCCCAAAATTATATACAATATACAGCCGAAAGGAAGCATCTTCCAGCTGCAAATTACAGCTTCACATATTGGCTGTAGAGTAAGAAAATGGGATTTCGTAGATAAAATTTAGTTCACAGATTCGGTGGCCTGAGTAATTGCAGCAACTTCTGGCTGCTTGTTCCGGCCAACGGGATTCAGAGAATGCCTACACATAGGGCAGGAAGAATGCGAGGCCAGCCACCTATCTATGCATTCCACGTGGAAGCCATGATTACAGTTGGGCAGCACTCGCAGCTTTTCTCCTTCCTCGAATTCGGCCAAGCAGATGGAGCAGCCAGTGGTCAGGCCCGTTGACCGCTTAGAATCAGTTGTGTAAACAACAATCGGCAGTTCTTTCATGCCCGCCTTCTTCAATCCAGTGTTGGCTATACGGATAGCAACATCATCCAATGAGTCGGCCCCCATGCGCCTGCAATAATAACGCGCACAACCAATGAAGGAGAGGAGGCCAAGCAGACAGATGAGAGCGCAAACCATAGCTGCGAGAATGACAGCTAGATCAGAGTTGAAACTGGTGTCGTTGGGTTGGGAATTAGACCAATCAGCGCTCTCCTCGCCCCCCGGAGAAGGCGCCGCAAGAGAAGCTAATAACTTCCTACTACCTGACAACTGAGAACTTAAAAAGCTCATTTCGCTGGATTCGACCTGAAAACCTCAACAATTATGTAGAAAATCTGTCCGCCTCCTGAAATTCTATGACAAAAGAGTGCTGAGAAAGAGAAAACAAATCCAAACAGTAAGGCCAGAACGAACTATGAAGACAAGAAACTGGATTATCAGTCAGGGCAGTTTCTTCTATATATAATTGGAGAGCCGCCTGCCATTTATCTCAACTGGCATATCCAAACCCCTGAGTATTGCTGCCACTCCTTCTATTACACGCGTTTACCAAGTTGGTATCTTGCATTTTCAGTCTTTTTCACGTCGCACTTATTATTTTTAATGTTTATCAAATTACACTCATTATGAAACTTTAGTATCATTTGCCCACCCGTCAAGCTTTGTCTCAGCGACAAATGTGAAGATTTGTCCCAGCGTCAAATATGATCACTTTCAAACTACATCTCGGCTGCTTTACACGTGTTATTCTTACATCCATCTGTAACACGTGTTATTCTTACATCGATCTGTAACTTAAATATCTCGTTACCTCAGGATATTTATCTCCTCCACTAGGTTTTGTCATGTTTTATTTTAAAAGGTTATGGGTTTATCGAGGGTAGAATATGTATACTGAGTAAATTTAGCAACCAAATAATTGTGTAGATATAAGCTTTTTAGCTTATAAATAAAAAACATTATATCAATTTAATATCTAATTTATTTGTGATCTTAAAAATTAAATAATAATAATAATAATAATAAATTTATTTTAAATTTTAAATTTATTAAAATAAATTAAATTATATATCACTGGTTTACTGGTCAAACTCTCTCGACCACAAAATAAATATCATGAATTTCCCACTAATTATTAATATTATATATTTATTTTAAAATATTAAAATAAACTAAATTATCGATCAATTAAAATAAACTAAATTATAATATCATTTGCCCACTGGTCAAGCTGGGTCTCAGCGACAAATATGATTAATTTGCCCACTCGTCCAACTTAAAGTAATCACTTTCAATCTATGTCTCGGCTGCGTTACACGTGTTATTATTACTTAAATATCTTGTTACCTCCGGATATCTACATCTAACCCCGATTTAGAAATTTGTGTTTCGAATGAAATGATACGATATTTTAAAGGGGTGCGAAGCCCTAGAAGAAGCCCGCATCTGGTTTGATCTATATCTCACCCAGGTATCTTAGATTTTGAATGAAATGATACGATAATTTAAAAGGTGTGAAAATTTAGAACAAATTTGTATCTGGCTTAATTCAGAGAGCGGTATATAGATTAGAAATATCTTCTTTAACTAAAATGATAGATATATAAATATATATTTATTTTATATTTAACTTTATTAAGTAAGAACTAAATTTTTAACGTAGAGTATTTTTTTGATAACTTAACTTTTTAAAAAATAATAGAAATTCAAAATTAAATAATTTACTCATATTATTTCTCTTTGTTCTTTCGAATTTCGAGATTTAAATTCAAAATTAAACAATTTACTCATACTATTTCTCTTTGTTCTTTCGAATTTCAAGATTTCAATTAAAATTTAATAATTATAATTAGGTCAAAATCTTTTTTTTTTTTTTTTATATTGGAAAAAAAAGAGTCTGGAAAAAATTAATGAAAGGTTGGAGTTGTTTTGTAATTCGATAGAATTTTGATGCCGGCAACTAACAGGGTTTGAGTACATTAGATGGCTTAGTGCTAATTCATGTGAATTAATTTATATGGGTGTCATGTGAATTAATTTATATGAGTGTATTAGTTATAGTTAATATGATTTGAATAATAATTATGGTATAATTAAATTATTATTATTATTATTTTTAATAAAATTTTGAATAAATTTTAAATTTTTTAATAAATCTATGGGAAAAGAAAATAAAACATATTATATCATAGTATTTTAATTAAAAAAAAAATAATATCTTATTTTTATGAAAAAATGTAATCTAATAATCTAATTGATATATGAGTTTTACTAAATATGAGTTTTAATATTAATTATGACTAGATTAATTATTCAATTTTAACTTAAATATATTAAATTTTAATATTATAATTATATATATATCTATATCTATATCTATATATATATATATATATATATATATATATATATATATATATATATATATATATATATATTTATATTTATATTAATATTTATTGAAAAACATTATCTTTTAAGAGGAAAAATGTGTACATAAATTTATCTTTTTATAGTATATTTAAAATTTATATAGTTTTTATTTATCAAAATAATAAATAAATTTGGTGAATATAAAAACATTATATATTCTTAAATTCCATATACCAAAGTATATATAATAATTATTTAATCATTTACTTTATTTGCCAAAAAAAATTATATGATAAAAGGAAATTCTTAAGACATTCTTAATTCTATTTTTAAATTTTCAAAATGTGATCATGGAATGGTTTATATTTTAATTTTTCTTAAATAATTAAGATAATTATAGATTTGAGGCTTTTGCGATTTGCATTTTGTGTAGTGATGTCTTCTGGAGTCCTCGCATTCATGTTTTATTGTATCGACGTTTTGAATCAACCTGTAAGGACCTGCGGTCTGAGACATAACCACCGGGCAAGTGCAACGAGTTAGCGAAGGCAAACGAGCGCACGAGTTGGATAAAGTGGAAGAGCGAAACACTTGAGCGTGTGCGCAAGTGTTGAACGAGTCATGTATATATATGGAACAAGTTGGGCGTTCATTACACAAAGCCGACGATGGAAAGAGTTGCAAGTTCGGGCGTAGGTCGATGGGCTGACCAAGCGAATAGGCAAACAAAGGCGTCGGCCAAACAACAAAGTGCAGGTCGGGCAAGGGTGGCACGACCGCTCATGGAGGATATATATAACGAAGGCGTGGGAGCATTCAGATCATCATTCAAACATGAGCATTCGGTGATCAAGGAAAAAGTGCAAAGTAGGTGTGGCAGGTCGCAAAAGAGGCGCAACACATATGCGCTTGCTCTTGAGTGAGCACACATGGTGATACGCACAGGTTTCGGTTGTCGGGTGAGGGTGCCCGCCATTCAGACGAGGAGCACGAGTGGTGACTTGGGTAGGTCGCCCACCCGTCATGCAAGAGGAAACACGAGGTGTCTCAGGTGACTCAGGTAGGTCGCTCGCCCGTCATGCAAGGTGAACGAAGCTCGGTTCAGGAGTGCAATTGGTGGTCCGTGTGAGGGCGCGCCTGCCCAACTCGAGCAAGGAACTTGGTTGGCACATGAAGGTGTGGCATGTTGTAAATTGGCTAAGTATGAAACTTGGTGTTTCCAAGTATACTTGTAAAGCATTGTAAACATTGTAAAGTTGAATAATATATTGTAATCGGGCAGACTCATTGTTCAGGGAGTTGCCCCTCCATTTATACTGTGCAATTGTGTTCTTCATGTATAATTGCTGATGATAATGAATGTGTATGGGTGTCCATTGGTATAAAGGAAACATAATATTACTTGGTTGTGAAAAACAAACTAAGTAGACAAATGGTTAGGCGTAGTCCATGAACATAAGTATTGGTGAAAAGAAAGTGCTCGGTGGTGCTGCACCTCGCCAAGTACGGTTGAAAGGCTATCGTAGGCCTGGGGGCGTGACAGTTGGTATTAGAGCAAGGCTGCTCGTGACGAAGTGCTGGTGACTAAATCAAGGAGCTGATTCTACGAAGACTGAAGACTTGAAAGGAAGTTCAAGCTTTGCAGGTGATAGGTGGAATATCAGGGTGATTCAGGTGAATGGTGAAACAGGTTTAACAGAGGTGAAGCTTAGTGCTTGGGCCAAGTTGAATGACAAGGCATGGCAGGTTTGGAAGAATGCGAAGGGAAGCTCTTGCTTACCTTATACAGGTTGAAATAGATGAAAGAAGAGAATCCCTAGATTTGAAAGGAACTTGAAGTCTTGGAAAGGAATGTTGAAGACAAACTTCTTCAACTTGGCTGGATAATGGAGCAAGATGAAGTTGCAGATTGTGCTAACCAGGAAGAGGAAGCCGTGATAGTTGAGGATATTGCAAATGTGACAACGATGGAGGATGAACTTGAGATTGATCAAGTTGGACTAGAATCATGCAGTTTGCAGACATGGATGGATGAGGATACTCCTATGGAGGAACCTCATGATGATGATGTAAGTACCATTGATACTTGTGTTTCACTAGAGCATTTGGTAGATGAACCATATGCAGGGAAGAGCAAAGTCAGTTTGCCGATGCAAGGGAACATCGTATGATGGATGTCTATGATGAGACCTTGCATGGAAAAGCAAGGATTGTTGACTGTTGCAGGACTTGTTGGGGTTGTTTGTGACCTTATGGTAGAAGGTACAAAGGCCCATGATAAGGGAGGAACATGATGATCATTGTGGAGGATTGGGTCATGCTTTAGCCACATTGGCTAAGTGCCCGACATGACTCATGGAAGGATTAGAGGGCACAAACTTGGGTACGATGATACTTGGGTGGACTTCTCATGGCCGAGACCAAGAGATAGTCTTGGTGGAACCTTTAGCGGGAAGCTATGATGGAGATACTCATATGATGATGATATGGTTGGGTGATCGAGTTCACTAAACCGAATTTGCAAACTTGGATGGGGATGACCGATTATTGTGATGGGTCTACTTGGTTGGACTACATGGGCAACTTAGTCATGGACATCAGGTTGGAGACATGGAGCATGGCAGTCTATGCAGGGAAATTATGCAAGAGCACTTGAAGAGCTGTCACTTATGGGCATCCAATGAGGAGTGCCAAGGTAGAGATGTTGTGTAGGTGGATTTGTTGGTGTGACATGGAGATGTTTTACTTATGAGCCGATGGAGAGGTTGTGCACTTATGTACAACAAGGCCATGGACTTGGATGGAGTTGTGAGTAGACTATGGAGCATTCCTACTACATGGAGAGCTGAGGCATCTTGCAGAGACCTTTGGGCCGAGAATTGTATGCTTGCTGAGATGTTGGTTGGAGATGACACATGGAGCTCATGATGACATGAGATTGTTGTGACTTTTGGGGACTTCATATATGGTGGACTTGGAGGATCTGATGCATTGAGGAGCTGAGGTCAGGGACTTTGATGCAGAATGGGTTGCATACTTTTGAGTACATGTATGGGTGCGGCTTGAAAGAGTGATTTGATGTGGAGGATCGATATGAGACACTTCGGAGTGATGGAGTTACAACACTAGTGATGCCTTGGTGGCAACACTTGGGCATGGGTTGAGCCGAGACTCAACCACTTATGAGACATGGGAGCTGATTGATCAATGATCATGGGCAGCACATGGATAGGTGAGACAGGTGTATACTTGTTTCTAGGGTAGACTTGAGGGATGGCACATTACAGATATGATGGAGGTTGCTTCATGGACCTGGATGTGGCACATCAAGAGTCGATGTTGATGAGATGATCTCTTCACTTTGAGGAGATGGATTTTTTGCAGATGGATGATGATGTTGGGATAGATGCGACTAACTTCATGTAGCACATTGACACCAAACATCATGGACAACATGTTGCAGATGAGATGGGGATTACTTTATGGACCTGAGCATGTCTTACACTTAGATGGAGATGGATTCTTGATCGAGTTGAGGATGTGACGAGATGTTCTGAGAAACGACTGATGATGACATGAGGATGTGCATTCTCATGGTTTGAGCATGACAGTTGGACTGATCACCCGACTAGTTCAAACATGGGGTCTGGAAGTGTGCAAAGATGTGTTAGCATTGTGTTGGAGTATCATGACAGCAGTTCACATGAGGACGACACATGATGAGGTTGACACGAGATGTTGCAGGAAACATGTAGCTTGAGATGGAGGGGCTAGCCTTCCACGATGGGGAGCAACATGTGAAGATTGTGACAGGGTGGTTGATGATCATGGATTGAGATGATTTTCGAGATATGACATACCGATGGGGTGTATGCCTTGGTATGGATATGTTAGTGACAAATGGTTGCTGGGATGAGAGATTGTCGAGGACGACAATGAATTCAAGTGGGGGAGGATGTAAGGACCTACGGTCTGAGACATAACCGCCGGGAAAGTGCAACGAGTTAGTGAAGGAAAACGAGCACAGGAGTTGGATAAAGTGGTAGAGCGAAACACTTGAGTGCGTTCGAAAGTGTTGAATGAGTCATGTATATATATGGAACAAGTTGGGTGTTCATTACACAATGCTGATGATGGAAAGAGTTGCAAGTTTGGGCATTGGTCAATGGACTGACCAAGCGAATAGGCAAACGAAGGCGTCGGCCGAACAACAAAGTGCAGGTCGACCAAGGGTGGCATCACCGCTCATGGAGGATATATGTAGTGAAGGCGTGGGAGCATTCCGATCATCATTCAAACATGAGCATTTCATGATCAAGGAAAAAGTGTGAAGTAGGTGTGGTAGGTCACAAAATAGGTGCAACACATATGCGCCCACTCTTGGGTGAGCACACACAGTGATACGCATAGGTTTCAGTTATTGGGTGAGGGCGCGAGTGAAGGCACCCACCGTTCGAACGAGGAGCACAGGTGGTGACTTGGGTAGGTCGCTTGCCCGTCGTGCAAGAGGAAACGCGGGGTGTCTTGGGTGACTCGGGTAGGTCGCCCGCCCGTCATGCAAGTGAATACAGTGGAGACTCAGGTGAAACGAAGGTGAACGGGTGACTCGGGTGAGGTTGCCCGCTTGCCGTGCAAAGGTGAATAAGTGACTCAGGTGAGGTCACCCACTCGTCGTGCAAGGTGAACGAATTTTGGTTGAGGAGTGCGGTTGGCGGTCCGTGTGAGGACATGCCTACCCAACTTAGGGAAGGAACTCGGTTGGCACACGAAGGTGTGGCATGTTGTAAAATTGGCTAAGTATGAAACTTGGTGTTTCCAAATATACTTGTAAAGTATTGTAAACATTGTAAAGTTGAATAATATATTGTATTCAAGCAGACTCATTGTTCAGGGAGTTTCCCCTCCCTTTATACTGTGCAATTGTGTTCTTCATGTATAATTGTTGATGATAATGCATGTGTATGGGTGTTCATTGGTAGAAAGGAAACATAATATTACTTGGTTATGAAAAACAAACTAAGTAGACTAATGGTTAGGCGTAGTCCATGAACATAAGTATTGGTGAAAAGAAAGTGTTCGATGGTGCCGCACCTCGCCAAGTATGGTTGAAAGACTACCATAGGCCTGGGACACAGCCTCTGTGGTTCATCATCAAGATCAGATGTGTGAAGTACAGAGGTTGGTTCAAAACGTCGATACAATAAAACATGAATGTGATGAGTCTAGAAGACATCACTACACATAATTAACATAATTTATAATAAAAAGACATATCACAAAAATAAGTAAATAACCAATAAATATAAATTAAGCATAGGTCATATTCTAAAATACTATAAGGTTCATGGTTTTACCAATAGATTTCAACAATCCCAAAAAGATTTATGTCAATTTTATGTATATTGCTTAACATATTCTTAAAGTAAATAAACAACATGAAAATACATATTTTCACATAGAATGTAAAATAAATAACAGATGCATGGATTCTTTTGAAAATTTACAATTTGGAGTTTCTTCACAATAATCTCACTAAGATCCCTCAAACTTTATTCTGTTTATTCCTTGTTCTCTTCAACATAAAGTACACCACATTTGTTTCTTTTCTCTCTTGTTGAATTGCTTAAGGGCCAACGGTTCTGTTGAAGCCCCGAAAATCGGGTCTACAACAAGGGGGATACCCACCCAGTCCGGACCTTGGTTAGCAACTCCTTTTCTGTTTGGTATAGTGGGTCCGACTGGGGATATGGGACCAGTTTCCCAATATATGTGTGTGTGTTGAGAATTGATATTTCCTTTCTAATAGTTCCTAAGTAAAATACCTTTATTCTAAATCGAATCTAACAACATGCAATTGTATTCTAATAAACAGAAATATCTAATTCTAAACTAACCCGAGATGTAATCTTTCCATTATGCGATCTAAAATGATTTCAAATAACAATTGGTAATAAAGATCATTCAACTACTATGAGAAAAGAATTCAATAAAGATAAACCATTTTGTATAAAAAGTTAGACAAAACAATTGTGAAAAACATATCGCATAATAAGCTACTCATATATTAAGAATAAATAAATAGCTATCACCGTACAAAAGTGCCAAATGATAACTCAAGCATTCATGCCTTCATATATAAATAACTGGACATGAATATCACCTTAACACATAGGCAAAAATAGTTAAAAGTACCATTTGTAACTAGTTCTACTCATGAGCTTCAAGCAATAATGATTTATCTCTTCTTAATCCAACATCCACTAAGAGTACAAAAGTGCAACATCAGTAGCAGATATTAAACGCAGATATCAATAAATCTTGTTCCATTCATTCATCAAAACCTCCTTGGAGGGTGCAAAAGTGCATGTTATGAGGACAAGTTTTTGACAAATTTCAGGACCCTTCTCTAAATGCATGAGAAGGGTTTAAATACTACTAGCTAAATCTAAAAATAATTTATTACAAAAATGTAGGGTGCGGTTTAAATGTATGTCCTCATTTTAGGCAAAAATAAAGAATTAAAATTAAAACTAAATCTAAAACTAACAACTAACTATCTGTGTATCTGTTCCTTGTAATCACAAGCGTTCAGCACTTGCTTGAGGAGAGTTGGCTAGCCGACTTTCGACTTTAGCTGTCCTGTGAAAACAGAATCAGCAACAGCTGGCGCCATCTTCTCAACAGAATTGATGATACATTTGAGAGTCATGCACTGGTTGTGTGGTTTTACCAAATACGTTTAGTAAGAATCCCAATTCAACTTGGTTAACCTTTTGATTGATTCTGCCCTTTCTTGAGCCTTTTGTCTCTAGATTGTGTGTAATTGTTGTACATATCTACATACCATTTGAGGATATCTCTAATAAATACCACTGGTTTTAGAGTTCAAGTTTTGCTTTTCGCTTTTAGCACTTTTTCCTACAAATTTCTGGGCTTACAGGTGACTGAGCGATTAGAGGCTTTCCATCTCGAGGGGTTTTGCCTAGTGATTTGCGATTAGCGCTAGGAAACTACCTTTGTTTCTTGATCTGGGCTTCCCTCGTGCGATTTTCGCCTCTTACGCGCTTTTTGTTAGAGAATATAAAGCTTAAATTTTGTGGAAATAATGACTCCATGAGTTCCTGACCCTGAGTCTTAAATTGTCTATTTGTGACATTAGCGCTATCCAGTACCCATTTAACCATGTCCGTGTATGGAAGAATTTTGGGCCTTGCCGCTATCTGGTGCAAGAAAGAACATGCTAGTTCTGTAATAGATGCCTC
>APFE030417982.1:143551-194334 GCA_000404065.3 Pinus taeda
TTAAGTTCCAGGTTTATGATAACCCAGGGTAATACCAAGATCTTACAAGATTTTATAATTGAGTAAAATATTCGCCATGCATGGTGAGAGATTCGCCAAAAAATTATATATACATATTATATTATTGATAAAATCGCCTTCCATTTTTCCTATATATCATGAAGATTCGCCCATTTATTATACTTATAAATTTAGGGGGTGTTCTTAAAATTTTCCCTGGACGAAGTGCTGGTGACTAAATCAAGGAGCTGATTCTACGAAGACTGAAGACTTGAAAGGAAGTTCAAGCTTTGCAGGTGATAGGTGGAATATCAGGGTGATTCAGGTGAATGGTGAAACAGGTTTAACAGAGGTGAAGCTTAGTGCTTGGGCCAAGTTGAATGACAAGGCATGGCAGGTTTGGAAGAATGCGAAGGGAAGCTCTTGCTTACCTTATACAGGTTGAAATAGATGAAAGAAGAGAATCCCTAGATTTGAAAGGAACTTGAAGTCTTGGAAAGGAATGTTGAAGACAAACTTCTTCAACTTGGCTGGATAATGGAGCAAGATGAAGTTGCAGATTGTGCTAACCAGGAAGAGGAAGCCGTGATAGTTGAGGATATTGCAAATGTGACAACGATGGAGGATGAACTTGAGATTGATCAAGTTGGACTAGAATCATGCAGTTTGCAGACATGGATGGATGAGGATACTCCTATGGAGGAACCTCATGATGATGATGTAAGTACCATTGATACTTGTGTTTCACTAGAGCATTTGGTAGATGAACCATATGCAGGGAAGAGCAAAGTCAGTTTGCCGATGCAAGGGAACATCGTATGATGGATGTCTATGATGAGACCTTGCATGGAAAAGCAAGGATTGTTGACTGTTGCAGGACTTGTTGGGGTTGTTTGTGACCTTATGGTAGAAGGTACAAAGGCCCATGATAAGGGAGGAACATGATGATCATTGTGGAGGATTGGGTCATGCTTTAGCCACATTGGCTAAGTGCCCGACATGACTCATGGAAGGATTAGAGGGCACAAACTTGGGTACGATGATACTTGGGTGGACTTCTCATGGCCGAGACCAAGAGATAGTCTTGGTGGAACCTTTAGCGGGAAGCTATGATGGAGATACTCATATGATGATGATATGGTTGGGTGATCGAGTTCACTAAACCGAATTTGCAAACTTGGATGGGGATGACCGATTATTGTGATGGGTCTACTTGGTTGGACTACATGGGCAACTTAGTCATGGACATCAGGTTGGAGACATGGAGCATGGCAGTCTATGCAGGGAAATTATGCAAGAGCACTTGAAGAGCTGTCACTTATGGGCATCCAATGAGGAGTGCCAAGGTAGAGATGTTGTGTAGGTGGATTTGTTGGTGTGACATGGAGATGTTTTACTTATGAGCCGATGGAGAGGTTGTGCACTTATGTACAACAAGGCCATGGACTTGGATGGAGTTGTGAGTAGACTATGGAGCATTCCTACTACATGGAGAGCTGAGGCATCTTGCAGAGACCTTTGGGCCGAGAATTGTATGCTTGCTGAGATGTTGGTTGGAGATGACACATGGAGCTCATGATGACATGAGATTGTTGTGACTTTTGGGGACTTCATATATGGTGGACTTGGAGGATCTGATGCATTGAGGAGCTGAGGTCAGGGACTTTGATGCAGAATGGGTTGCATACTTTTGAGTACATGTATGGGTGCGGCTTGAAAGAGTGATTTGATGTGGAGGATCGATATGAGACACTTCGGAGTGATGGAGTTACAACACTAGTGATGCCTTGGTGGCAACACTTGGGCATGGGTTGAGCCGAGACTCAACCACTTATGAGACATGGGAGCTGATTGATCAATGATCATGGGCAGCACATGGATAGGTGAGACAGGTGTATACTTGTTTCTAGGGTAGACTTGAGGGATGGCACATTACAGATATGATGGAGGTTGCTTCATGGACCTGGATGTGGCACATCAAGAGTCGATGTTGATGAGATGATCTCTTCACTTTGAGGAGATGGATTTTTTGCAGATGGATGATGATGTTGGGATAGATGCGACTAACTTCATGTAGCACATTGACACCAAACATCATGGACAACATGTTGCAGATGAGATGGGGATTACTTTATGGACCTGAGCATGTCTTACACTTAGATGGAGATGGATTCTTGATCGAGTTGAGGATGTGACGAGATGTTCTGAGAAACGACTGATGATGACATGAGGATGTGCATTCTCATGGTTTGAGCATGACAGTTGGACTGATCACCCGACTAGTTCAAACATGGGGTCTGGAAGTGTGCAAAGATGTGTTAGCATTGTGTTGGAGTATCATGACAGCAGTTCACATGAGGACGACACATGATGAGGTTGACACGAGATGTTGCAGGAAACATGTAGCTTGAGATGGAGGGGCTAGCCTTCCACGATGGGGAGCAACATGTGAAGATTGTGACAGGGTGGTTGATGATCATGGATTGAGATGATTTTCGAGATATGACATACCGATGGGGTGTATGCCTTGGTATGGATATGTTAGTGACAAATGGTTGCTGGGATGAGAGATTGTCGAGGACGACAATGAATTCAAGTGGGGGAGGATGTAAGGACCTACGGTCTGAGACATAACCGCCGGGAAAGTGCAACGAGTTAGTGAAGGAAAACGAGCACAGGAGTTGGATAAAGTGGTAGAGCGAAACACTTGAGTGCGTTCGAAAGTGTTGAATGAGTCATGTATATATATGGAACAAGTTGGGTGTTCATTACACAATGCTGATGATGGAAAGAGTTGCAAGTTTGGGCATTGGTCAATGGACTGACCAAGCGAATAGGCAAACGAAGGCGTCGGCCGAACAACAAAGTGCAGGTCGACCAAGGGTGGCATCACCGCTCATGGAGGATATATGTAGTGAAGGCGTGGGAGCATTCCGATCATCATTCAAACATGAGCATTTCATGATCAAGGAAAAAGTGTGAAGTAGGTGTGGTAGGTCACAAAATAGGTGCAACACATATGCGCCCACTCTTGGGTGAGCACACACAGTGATACGCATAGGTTTCAGTTATTGGGTGAGGGCGCGAGTGAAGGCACCCACCGTTCGAACGAGGAGCACAGGTGGTGACTTGGGTAGGTCGCTTGCCCGTCGTGCAAGAGGAAACGCGGGGTGTCTTGGGTGACTCGGGTAGGTCGCCCGCCCGTCATGCAAGTGAATACAGTGGAGACTCAGGTGAAACGAAGGTGAACGGGTGACTCGGGTGAGGTTGCCCGCTTGCCGTGCAAAGGTGAATAAGTGACTCAGGTGAGGTCACCCACTCGTCGTGCAAGGTGAACGAATTTTGGTTGAGGAGTGCGGTTGGCGGTCCGTGTGAGGACATGCCTACCCAACTTAGGGAAGGAACTCGGTTGGCACACGAAGGTGTGGCATGTTGTAAAATTGGCTAAGTATGAAACTTGGTGTTTCCAAATATACTTGTAAAGTATTGTAAACATTGTAAAGTTGAATAATATATTGTATTCAAGCAGACTCATTGTTCAGGGAGTTTCCCCTCCCTTTATACTGTGCAATTGTGTTCTTCATGTATAATTGTTGATGATAATGCATGTGTATGGGTGTTCATTGGTAGAAAGGAAACATAATATTACTTGGTTATGAAAAACAAACTAAGTAGACTAATGGTTAGGCGTAGTCCATGAACATAAGTATTGGTGAAAAGAAAGTGTTCGATGGTGCCGCACCTCGCCAAGTATGGTTGAAAGACTACCATAGGCCTGGGACACAGCCTCTGTGGTTCATCATCAAGATCAGATGTGTGAAGTACAGAGGTTGGTTCAAAACGTCGATACAATAAAACATGAATGTGATGAGTCTAGAAGACATCACTACACATAATTAACATAATTTATAATAAAAAGACATATCACAAAAATAAGTAAATAACCAATAAATATAAATTAAGCATAGGTCATATTCTAAAATACTATAAGGTTCATGGTTTTACCAATAGATTTCAACAATCCCAAAAAGATTTATGTCAATTTTATGTATATTGCTTAACATATTCTTAAAGTAAATAAACAACATGAAAATACATATTTTCACATAGAATGTAAAATAAATAACAGATGCATGGATTCTTTTGAAAATTTACAATTTGGAGTTTCTTCACAATAATCTCACTAAGATCCCTCAAACTTTATTCTGTTTATTCCTTGTTCTCTTCAACATAAAGTACACCACATTTGTTTCTTTTCTCTCTTGTTGAATTGCTTAAGGGCCAACGGTTCTGTTGAAGCCCCGAAAATCGGGTCTACAACAAGGGGGATACCCACCCAGTCCGGACCTTGGTTAGCAACTCCTTTTCTGTTTGGTATAGTGGGTCCGACTGGGGATATGGGACCAGTTTCCCAATATATGTGTGTGTGTTGAGAATTGATATTTCCTTTCTAATAGTTCCTAAGTAAAATACCTTTATTCTAAATCGAATCTAACAACATGCAATTGTATTCTAATAAACAGAAATATCTAATTCTAAACTAACCCGAGATGTAATCTTTCCATTATGCGATCTAAAATGATTTCAAATAACAATTGGTAATAAAGATCATTCAACTACTATGAGAAAAGAATTCAATAAAGATAAACCATTTTGTATAAAAAGTTAGACAAAACAATTGTGAAAAACATATCGCATAATAAGCTACTCATATATTAAGAATAAATAAATAGCTATCACCGTACAAAAGTGCCAAATGATAACTCAAGCATTCATGCCTTCATATATAAATAACTGGACATGAATATCACCTTAACACATAGGCAAAAATAGTTAAAAGTACCATTTGTAACTAGTTCTACTCATGAGCTTCAAGCAATAATGATTTATCTCTTCTTAATCCAACATCCACTAAGAGTACAAAAGTGCAACATCAGTAGCAGATATTAAACGCAGATATCAATAAATCTTGTTCCATTCATTCATCAAAACCTCCTTGGAGGGTGCAAAAGTGCATGTTATGAGGACAAGTTTTTGACAAATTTCAGGACCCTTCTCTAAATGCATGAGAAGGGTTTAAATACTACTAGCTAAATCTAAAAATAATTTATTACAAAAATGTAGGGTGCGGTTTAAATGTATGTCCTCATTTTAGGCAAAAATAAAGAATTAAAATTAAAACTAAATCTAAAACTAACAACTAACTATCTGTGTATCTGTTCCTTGTAATCACAAGCGTTCAGCACTTGCTTGAGGAGAGTTGGCTAGCCGACTTTCGACTTTAGCTGTCCTGTGAAAACAGAATCAGCAACAGCTGGCGCCATCTTCTCAACAGAATTGATGATACATTTGAGAGTCATGCACTGGTTGTGTGGTTTTACCAAATACGTTTAGTAAGAATCCCAATTCAACTTGGTTAACCTTTTGATTGATTCTGCCCTTTCTTGAGCCTTTTGTCTCTAGATTGTGTGTAATTGTTGTACATATCTACATACCATTTGAGGATATCTCTAATAAATACCACTGGTTTTAGAGTTCAAGTTTTGCTTTTCGCTTTTAGCACTTTTTCCTACAAATTTCTGGGCTTACAGGTGACTGAGCGATTAGAGGCTTTCCATCTCGAGGGGTTTTGCCTAGTGATTTGCGATTAGCGCTAGGAAACTACCTTTGTTTCTTGATCTGGGCTTCCCTCGTGCGATTTTCGCCTCTTACGCGCTTTTTGTTAGAGAATATAAAGCTTAAATTTTGTGGAAATAATGACTCCATGAGTTCCTGACCCTGAGTCTTAAATTGTCTATTTGTGACATTAGCGCTATCCAGTACCCATTTAACCATGTCCGTGTATGGAAGAATTTTGGGCCTTGCCGCTATCTGGTGCAAGAAAGAACATGCTAGTTCTGTAATAGATGCCTCAGAAGACCCATGTGAGCTTGCAGTAGCTGTAAGCTCCATCATTTTGGGATTTTCTTCCTCGAGTAGACTGTACATTCCTTCCCAAGTAGTAATACGAGCATCTTTGTTACAGGTGGTGTCCGTGTATAACGGTGTCATTTCTTTGTCTTTAGAACTCAGAGTTTTACTCTTCTTTCCCATGATATTATGAACACTGCTATGTATACTTCTTTGCTCTTTGCTCCTGCAGTTTACAAATGAGGCAAGAGTAATGATAAGAAAAAGGTGACGAGAAAGCTTTAAATGCCGAAAACATATAAAATATACCACCTTACGTGAAATGGCTCTTCGATCTGATCAAAACCATATTTCATTAATGATTTCCAATTGACTCATTGATTAACATTTAATGCGCATAACCGGGCCTCAGTTTATGGAAAAAGCTTTTTCGAACAGTGAGCCCTGTAGATCTGCGACAAGGCAATTTGCGATTTGCTTCGCAATATCGCAAATCGCAGATCGCAATATCGCAAAATCGCAATATCATGGATCACAGAATCGTAATATCACTAGTTCGTAGCGTATGGCAATCATCCATTAATGTGTTTTTTGTGAAATGTGATTTGCGATATGCGCCATCGCATATCGGTGGTTTGAAGTATTTCAGCTTTAAGTGATATTTGAGGGATGTGATGTGATGAATGTTTTTAGTGCGTAGTTTCACATCGCAATTTCGCAACTTAGAATTCCGCTTGTAGGAAGGCATCCGTTACCCTTTTTGCAATGTGACGTGTTTTAAGGAGTGATTTTATTCTAACTTATCATAAAACTTAAGTCTTTTAGATTTTTCAAGGGTATCCTCCTAAGTTTATGATAGTAAGTTTTATTGAAAAAGGAAATACAAGCATTAATCGATTTTTTAAATTTTTGAATAAGGGTCGCCACTTATTTAGTATTAGTGATAAAACTAAATAAGAAGGGGGGTTGTTGCTGGCCACAACAATTGGCGATTCACTTGGAAGAACCAGTTATCTCTGCTTTTCTTTTGAATTTTCTAAACTTCCAAAACAGAAAACTTTCCAGAAAATCAAACTTTATTATAGAAAGATAAAGTAACTCATGCTTTCAACTCTCAACGATAGTTTGTTTTTTCTATGTTAACTTTGGTTATTTACTTCCTAAAGCTAGTCATTGTATCTACATCAGTCACTACTTGGTTTATAAAGATAAAAACAAAGCCTTCTCTGTAAATCAGCTTTAAATATGCTCATTTGTCGTAGGTAGAGCCTCTGCTGCCAGCAGGATTTTATAGCCTCGACAGGGTTACCTATTACCCAACAATGATCTTGTATCCCACTTGGAGAAATATACAATTTTCAAAGAGAAATCCATATTCACACTTATTGCTTTCATTTTCTTTTAACCCTTAAAGAACAATGCCTTGGTTTGGTAGCCAAATTATGACAGTGCCATTCACTTGATTTATAACTTTGCTAAACAAGCTGGCTCGTGATGAGACCCCTTGTTTTTTTATTTCAAAAATCTTGAGTCATTTCCCTGTTGTGGTATGCAGTTATGGAAAAGTCAGCAAGCTATAATATCTATGATCATGATAAGTCGGCTCGTGATGAGACCTTTTATTCTTTAAGTTAATATGTATTGCCAGATTATTCCTTGAAGCTCATAATTCCCTTGGTGGGGAGGAAGTCATTGTTTTCTTAAGAATAGCTCTAGACGACAATGGTAGAGTTTTTGGAAAGAGCTTTTCTACAGAGAAAATTCGTTTTGTTATTGATACCTTTCATTTGACTGATATAAAACAAATTCCCACTAAAGGTCGCTTTTTATCAAAATTTACAAGGTTGAAACTAGTATCATATTCAAGTTTATAGCCTTTGACTGTATTTTTCAATAATAATGACCAATTTTATAAAACAATTCTATTTATACAAGGAAAAAAAAACAAAATCTAAAAGAAATATTTGTCTTTTTCATGAATTCCAAATGTAACCATTTACAACTCGTTTTATTATGAAAATAAAGGAAAAACTAATCTACAAAAATAGAAGAATGATCTCTTATGGAAAGTATTTTTTGAGGATCTGCCCATTAACAGGTAAAGACTCTATTTTTCCTGTTAAATCCTGTAACATAAAAGTAGATGGACCTATGACTTCTGCAATTTGGAAAGGGCCAAGCCACATTTGTTGAAATTTCGTATGTTTTCCTTTTTCTTCATGAGCCTTGTCCCATTTTAAAACTAGATCTCCTATTTGAAAGTCCTTTCTGGATATCATGTTTTAATCAAAAGAAGCTTTTACTAATGCTTGGTGATGACCATGAGTTATTTTAGCCTGTTCATGTTGCTCTTCTAGCTTAAGAATTTGGAGTTGCCTTAGTTGTAAGGAAGAAGTTGGTGCTTCATCAATATATTGAACTAAGGCCAAAGAGGGAATTGCTAGATGAGTTGGAAGAACCACTTCTTTCCCATAAACTAGATTAAAGGGAGAAGTGCCAATGGAGGCTTTCTGCATTATTCGGTCTGCCCATAAAGCATATATTAAAGACTTGTGCCAGTTTTTATGAGTTTGATCAGTGGTTCACTTAATGATTCTAATTGAGTTTTTATTCGTAGATTCAGCTAACCCATTCCCCTTTGGGTAATAATTGGTAGAGTATTTAAGCTTAAAACCTCTTTTGAGTACAAATTCAGTCATAGCATTTCCAGAAAAATACGATGCATTATCAAACATTAAAACAGAAGGTAAACCAAACCTGGTGATTATGAACTGATCTATGAAATCAATGATATGTTCGGCATTAGCTGTCTTGAGAGGAACTGCTTCTACCCATTTAGTAAAATAATTTGTAGCTGTAAGGACATACCTATGCTATTTAGAAGAGTGAGGAATGATCTCACCTATTATATCCAATCCCCATTGATCAAAAGGTTGTTCAATGTTGACTGGCTGCAAAGGCAACGATGGTTTCTTTTGTTTCCCAACAGCAGTTTGACAAACTCGACATCTCCTTATGTAGCTATGTGCGTCTTTGAATAGTGTGGGCCAGTAATAGCTTGCACGGAGGATTTTATGTGCGGTAGCATCTCTAGCATAATGTCCACCTTCTGGTCCATCATGGAGATCCTGCAACACCTTTTCAGCTTCAGAATTCTCAAGACATCTAAGGAGAATAGAATCATAATTTATCCTAAAAAGTACATCGTTCACGAGCGGATATTGCTTAGCCTTCAACCTTAGAGCTCTTTTCTTTGAATAATCGAGGTTTGAAGGAGCATATCCGTTCTTTAGATAAAATATGATATCAGTGTATAGTGATTCAACATCGTTTAGGCTTACCTCATACATTTGTATCTTTGCAGATGGTATTTCGGAAATAAGCAATGCTCCAACCAGCATTTTGCAAAAGCCTTGACCTTTTACAATACTTGTTGGTTTGATTTCTACGTCGTATTCTTGTAAGGCAGTAACCCAATTGGCTCTTTTCTCATCCACATCTTTCTGTACTAAGAGATTTCTTACCGCTGGAAACGATACTATGATTTTTGTATGGGTTTTAAGTAGAAAGGGTCTGAAATATTTTATCGCTTTGAAAACAGCATAAGCTTGTTTCTCTACGTCTGAATAATTTAACTCAGTCCCTTGTCGATTTGAACTGAAAAAAAAAAACAATTGGGGCTTCTGCCTTTTCTTGATTTGCTTGAGTGAGTATCGCAGCATATGATCTATCAAAGGTAAATGTATATAAAATGACAGGATCGGAAAAATTTGGAGTTGCTGAAGATGGAGGGTTAACAATTGCTTGTTTGATCAGATTGAATGCTTTATATTTGTCTTGGCTCCATTTGAAGATTGAGTTATTTTTAATCATTGCTTGTAAAGGAGATACGATTCTTGAAAAATCTGAAACAAATCTCTTTACAAAATTAATCTGGCCAAGGAAAGATTGCATAGTTTTCTTGTTGTGAGGCAGGGGTATTTCGGAAATCTCCTCGATTCTGTCAGGATCAATATGGATTCCATATTTTGACACTATGAATCCAAGAAGTTTTCCTTCACTTAATGCAAAAAAGGACTTTTTTGGGTTAAGTGAAATTCCATACATTTGACAACGTTAGAAGATTTGTTTTAAATCTCTGAGATGATTTCCTCACTTCTTGGAATATACAGTGATATCATCCAAGTAGATTACTATTGATTTGTTTACTAATCCCTTAAATGTGATGTCCTTGGCCCTTGAAATGTGACACTAGTGTTGATCAGACCAAAAGGCATCTTTTGATATGCATAAGTACCCCATTTGGTTCTGAACATGGTCTTTAATTGATCATCGAGATGGACCAACACTTGGTTGTAGCCAGAGAAACCATCCAAGAAGGACATTAATTCTGATCCTACAAATGCCTGCAATATTTTCTCCATGGGAGGCAAAGGAAAATTATCTTTTTGGCAAGCTTTGTTAAGATTTTGAAAGTCAATGCAAATTCTAATGTGTCCATTTTTCTTTCTAACGGGAACCATGTTGGAAACCCATTTAGAATGTCGAATGGGAAAAAATGATTTTGGCTTTCAATAACTTATTGAGCTCAGATTTGATCTGGTTTTCTAGATTAGGATGGATCTTTCTCAGCTTTTGCTAGATAGGTTTTTCACCGTTTATCATTGGGATAGTATGTTGGATGATAGAAGTGTCATAAGTCTTAAGTTCATTGTAGTTCCAAGCAAATACACTTTTGTATTGTTTCAAGAGAAGAACATACGCTAATTTTTCTTCAGGAGCTAGGCCAAGGCCTAGGTTGATATTCTGCGGCTTAGTATCAGTTCCTAGATTTACTAATTCATAGTTCAGAGTTGAACTTTGAAGTTTTGAATTGGTAGATCTCTTGAATCGATCTTCAAATCATATAGGTCTTCTAATTTGATTACTGACTTTGGCATAGCATTATTAGTGCCATCTTGTTGTAATTGTCTCTCATGTTGGTCCTGATCAATTATCTGATTAGTGTAAGATCCCTTAGATGTGAGGAAGCTTACAATATCAGGATCATCACTGAAAATCCTCCACTTGGTAATGTTATCAAGAATCGAAGGTCTAAAGATTAATTCGATTGAAAATCTATCAGGGCTATAGTCTTCTGATGGAATGAGCTTGGAAGCTGTGTTTGCTAAGAGGTCAGCACTAGCATTCTATAGTCTAGGAATTGATGAAATATTGAATGCTATAAAATATTCACTCAGATCTTGAACTAAAGATTGGTAATGCTTTAAATGACCTGGTAGACAATGTATAGTATTTCGTACCTGTCTGATAACAATTTTAGAGTCTCCGGAGACTTGTAGATATTTGATGTCTAATCCGATTGCTTTGTATAATCCTTGGACTAAAGCCTTGTATTCTGCAGTATTATTGGTGCAATCGAACTTGAGTCTACAAGTTAGCATAGTTTTGTTTCCCTCAGGACTAATTAATACGCATCTTGCTCCAACTCCCTTGTTAGACTTAGAACCATCAAAAAATAACTTCCAAAATAAAGATTTATTTATAGGACTATCTATAAAATTAATACATTTAGAACTAACTGTTTGAGAAAAATTTTCTACTTGAGATAAAACAAGATGTTCTAAGTAATGTGAAGTATGAGCATTAAAATTTCCTAAGAAAGAATCAACAAAATAGTTGCCAATTATATTGTTGCTGTATGCTACAGGTTCATTCTCTCCTTCCAATTATGTTACTATGTATTTCTAATGTCTTTCTCGCTCAACCTATATCTGATTTGCTTTACCAATGTAAGGGAGCCACATGTACGACCAATCGGTTGCAAAGTATCCATGAAGTTTTTCTGACCAATCTCTGCTAAGAATTAAGCCATAAAATTCTGGAATATCTACAACTAAAATGTTGATAACTTGACATACCTTTGGATTAGATGACAACCTTATGGTAACCTGATTTAATTCGCCGATCACTTCAACTTGCTACTGATCCAGCTGAATTATGCACACAGCAGATTTTTGAGGTTGAACGTTCAACTTTGCACATATCGATTTTAGTAAGATATTAGATGAAGCTCTAGAATCAACTAAACAATTATGCAAATTTTTGTTGAAAACTTCATAAGTAAGAAGAAATGGGGGAGTATGATATCTCGACCTTCCTCCAATTAAAGCGATATCATTTGGATCAAATTTTTTAATCACATTAGTTGGAGTTCTTCCCATCTCATGGGAAGCTCGAGAGATTACAACGGCGGGTAGAGGTGCAACTGGTACTGAATGTAATTCTTTCAAAAGTACCTTTTGCTGATGTTTTAACTTGCCCAATTCATAAAACGTGATGTTAGCCCTAGTATTCTTCATGTCTTTGATGGTATTATACTCCATTTCATCAGAAACAATAATGTTTTAGATGGAGTTGTTGAATCTATTTGGACTGGGCTTGTTTGAGTCACTTTGGGTGATGTCTTATTTGTTGCCACTTTATCCCTAGGCATTGAGCTTGCACTCTTTGGCTTAGGAGTAGGTTGAGGAGGATCGAGTTGATTTCAACTTCTAGTACTGATCGACGATGCCTCTTGATCCTCTTCATCTGGGAGGATGAAATCCCACATACCTTGTACCTCTACAACTTCTTCTTCATCAGTAGGTTCTTCGGTAGCAATTTCGTCTTCTTCTTCTTCTAATTCAACATTTGTAATAGCATTGGGAGGCTTTGAATCAGTCGAAGGATTCCTTTTATAAGGCTTGTATGGCTTTTTAGAAGAAGTCTCTGCTACTTGTTTCTTAATGTCAACCATTTCGTTAGACATGGTTTTCAAAACTTTCTGTAATCCTTCTAAATTAAATGGATCTTTCGATTGTTTTTTCTTGGGATCTTCCTTAAAAATAACCTTCTTAAATTTTCATTCATCTATAGTGTTTTTCTTTTCTAAGGCTATGATACATTTCTCTACTTCTATTGCTTCCTTCATATTATCAGCTAAATTTGTTTTATTAGCCCTATCAATGAAGATTCTTATGTTTGATGGTAAAGCAGAGATGTACCATTCACTTCGCACTTCTTCGCCAAGCTTAGAAGTAGTAGGAATTTTGTTCAATAGTTTATTGAAACGTGAGTTAAAATATTTGATAGTTCCCTTTCACTCAACCCTAAGGTTAGACAGGTCATTGATCAATGTCGTGGTAGACCTGTCACCACCAAACGTAGTCAAGAATTGTTCTTGGAAGATATTCCAACTAATGATAGATCCCGATGGTAGTGAGAAATACCATGATTCGGCTGCTCCCTGCAAAGTGTAAGGAAAGAGTCAGACGACAACATCTTCATTAGTAACTCCATTGAGATTTATAGATAACATAAAGTTGTTTATATGTTCTTCCGCTAGCATGCCTACTTCAGAATGAAACTTAGGCAACCATTTGTCAGTATGGGCCAGTATTTGACTCAAGAGCGCAAGCCTTAAGACTGCCCCTAGGTTATTCCATGGAGATTGGGCCATCGCTGAACTACTAATAGAGGAAAGTGTAGAAGATGATCCCTGCGGTTGGGAAGATGAGGATATTATGATTCCAGATGATTAAGAAGGAGATGTGGAAGCTCCAGTGGACTGGTGGACAATAATCTGAAGTGGAGGGGTGGATGGTTGACTTTGCGGTGGAGAGGTTGAGATGGATAATTATGTTGAAAGAGTCTCACTATCAGACCCTTTAGGTGATTTCCTTGCTCTCTTCCTTGTAGGTAGAGGTAACTCAGTTGGTTCAATACCAAACTTTTCGCTCTTTAATCTGGTAAGAGGATGAGCAGGGTTATATTGCGAAGTCACACTACCTCGAGATTTATTAGATCTTTGAGGTGATATAGAAAATTGTTGAAGTTTATGAATCAAAGATTCAACTTTAGGAGGTTCAATAGTAGATTTCTCTGAAATGTTTGGGTTTGTGGCAGTAGCTGTTGTTCTTTCGACTTCTTGCTCAAGATTTAAAGATTCTAAGTGTGATGGAGAAGTCAGGGGAGATGGTGAGGGCGATTTACTCTTGGAATGGTATTTAGATTTACACTTACTTGCCATTCACAGCTCGGGGCCCTCCTTCTAGCACCAAATATGTTGAAGCCCTGAAAATCGGGTCTACAACAAGGGGGATACCCACCTAGTCCGGATGTTTCTCAAGATTTAAAGATTCTAAGTGCGATGGAGAAGTCAGGGGAGATGGTGAGGGTGATTTACTCTCAGAATGGTATTTAGATTTAGACTTACTTGCCATTCATAGCCCGGGGCCCTCCTTCTAACACCAAATACATTGAAGCCCCGAAAATCAGGTCTACAACAAGAGGGATACCCACCTAGTCCGAACCTTGGTTAGCAGCTCCTTTTCCGTTTGGTATAGTGGGTCCGAATGGGGATATGGGACCATTTTCCCAATATATGTGTGTGTGTTGAGAATTGATATTTCCTTTCTAATTGTTTCTAAGCAAAATTCTTTTATTCTAAATCTAATCTAACAACATGCAATTGTATTCTAATAAATAGAAACATCTAATTCTAAACTAACCCGGGATGTAATATTTCTGTTATGCGATCTAAAATGATTTCAAATAACAATTGGTAATAAAGATCATTCAACTGCTATGAGAAAATAATTCAATAAAGATAAACCATTTCATATACAAATTTAGATGAAACAATTCTGAAAAAAATATCGCATAATAAGCTACTAATATATTAAGCATAAATAAATAGCTATCACCATACAGAAGTGCCAAATGATAAATCAAGCATTCACGCATTCATATATAAATAACTGAACATGAATATAACCTTAACACATAGGCATAAATAGTTAAGAGATAAAAGTACCATTTGTAACTAGTTCTACTCATGAGCTTCAAGCAATAGTGATTTATCTCTTCTTAATCCAACATCCACTAAGAGCACAAAAGTGCAACATCACTAGTAGATATTAAACACAGATATCAATAAATCATGTTCCATTCATTCATCAAAACCTCCTCGGATGGTGCAAAATTGCATGTTCTGAGGACAAGTTTTTGACAAATTTCAGGACACTTCTCTAAATGCATGAGAAGGGTTTAAATACTACTAGCTAAATCTAAAAATAATTTATTACAAAAATGTAGGATGTGGAATAAATGACCGTCCTCATTTCAAGCAAAAATAAAGCAAAATTATAACTAAAACTAACAACTAACTATTTGTGTATCTGTTCCTTGTAATCACAAGCATTCAACATTTGCTTGAGGAGAGTTGGCTGGCCGACTTCCGACTTTAGCTGTCCTGCGAAAATGGAATCAACAAGAGCTGGTGCCATCTTCTCGGCAGAATTGATGATACATTTGAGAGTCATGCACTGCCTATGTGGTTTTACCAAATACGTCCAGTAAGAATCCCAATTCAACTTGGTTAACCTTTTGATTGATTCTGCCCTTTCTTGAGCCTTTTGTCTCTAGCTTGTGTGTAATTGTTGTACATATCTACATACCATTTGAGAATATCTCTGATAAATACCACCGGTTTTAGAGTTCACATTTTGTTTTTCACTTTTAGCACTTTTTCCTACAAATTTCCGGGCTTACAGGCGACTGAGCGATTAGATGCTTTTCATCTCGAGGGGTTTTGCCAAATGATGTGTCATTAGCACTAGGAAACTACCTCCGTTTCTCGATCCAGGCTTCCCTAGTGCGATTTTCACCTCTTGCATGCTTTTTGTTAGAGGATATAAAGCTTAAATTTTGTGGAAATAATGACTCTAGGAGTTCTTGACCCTTAGTCTTAAATTTTATGTTTGTGACATTAGCGTTATCCAATCCCCATTTAACCATGTCCGTGTATGGAAGAATTTTGGGCCTTGCCGCTATCTGGTGCAAGAAAGAACATGCTAGTTCTGTAATAGATGCCTCAGAAGACCCGTGTGAGCCTACAGTAGATGTAACCTCCATCATTTTGGGATTTTCTTCCTTGAGTAGATTGTAAATGCCTTCCCAAGTAGTAATACTGACATCTTTGTTACAGGTGGTGTCCGTGTATAACAACATCACTTCTTTGTCTTCAGAACTCAGAGCTTTACTCTTCTTTCCCATGATATTCTAAACACTGCTATGTATACTTCTTTACTCTTCGCTCCTGCTGTTTACAAATGAGGAAAGAGTAATGATAAGAAAAAGGTGACGGGAAAGCTTTAAATTCGAAAAACATATAAAATATAGCACCTTACGTGAAATGGCTCTTCGATTAGATCAAAACCATATTTCATTAATGATTGCCAACTAACTCATTGATTAACATTTAATGCGCATAATCGAGCCTCGATTTATGGAAAAATATTTTTCAAACGGCGAGCCCTGTAGATCTGCAACAAGGCGATTTGCGATTTGCTTCGCAATATCACAGATCACAGTATCGCAGATCGTAATATCGTAGAATCGCAATATCGCGGATTGCGGAATCGCAATATCGCTAGTTCGTGGTGTATGACAATCATCCATTAATGTGTTTTTTGCGAAATGCGATTTGCGATATGTGTCATCGCATAGTGGCGGTTTGAAGTATTTTAGCTTTAAGTGATATTTGAGGGATGCGATGCGATGAATGTTTTTAATGCGTAGTTTCGTATCGCAATTTCGCAACTTAGAATTCTGCTTGTAGAAAGGTATCCATTACCCTTTTTGCGATGCTATGTGTTTTAAGGAGTGATTTTATTATAACTTATCATAAAACTTAAGTCTTTTAGATTTTTCAAGGGTATTCTCCTCAGTTTATGATAGTAAGTTTTATTGAAAAAGGAAATACAAGCATTAATCGATTTTTTAAATTTTTGAATAAGGGTCCCCACTTATTTAGTATTAGTGATAAAACTAAATAGGAAGGGGGGTTGTTTCTCTCCACAACAGGTTCTCAAAAAGAATCTCCATTAAGAGAGGAATTTGGTTCTGAAGGGGTCCATTACATTATCCAAGATGCCAGAGTGAGCTAAAATTTTATATTTAAGTCACTTAATTCAGACAACTTATTGAGATACCTCTAAAATCATAATAATTTGGACACACACACAAGCATCCACCTAATTTTGTTAATTATGCAAGTCCATCACATGTCTACAACATAAGTGTCTCTAATTGCACACATTTCCTACATTTTTCTTAAATTATTATTACCACCAAATATGGGCATTGTTAACTCCACAATTGATTTCTCCCAACTCGTTTATGCACCAAGTAGTTCATTTCTCGAACTCCTTTAATTCAAAAGTAATGCACCATCCTATTATGAAAATAGACTATTACACATACCACCCTACACAGATAAGGGGAGATGCAAGTTAAAACCCTAAGGAGGTGAGATCTATTAGTTTTAACCATGTATAGTTAATTGCTACCAATATATTTTTACAAAATCATAAAAATGAAATGGCATGTGCACGCACATACACACATGCATAACACATATAGTTTGCCCTAAATACTTAAACCAAGAAAAACAATTTTTTTTATGGCATATTATTTCTTTACAATGTTACAATGAAATATGTCTATCCCATTGCATCCAAAAACCCATAATAAATGAGACCTAGATTAGAGTATCACTGTAGTTCCTCAACTAGATTTACAAATCATGTTTTGAAGCACCATGTGCCACAAAACCACTAACAATGAAAAATATGCATTGAACGCTACCAAAAATTGAAGTGGAAACCAATCCAACAATTTTTTTTAATGCTTTACCTTCTTGTGAACCCCTCGGATAGGGGTTGCTTCCAGCCCCTATGATGCCTCCACTTTGTTGAAGATGCATACAAGAAATGCATCAGCTAATCATGAAAAAAATATAATGCATACATAAACTTCTCCCACTTGTTTTTCTGTTTACATGCATAGTGTCACGAGAGTACAAGATCAACATTTAAGGCACCAATGCCAATTGTTCTTGTACACAAAGAGAAATTTTCAATGCTCAAACACTTTTTTATTTAATTTGCAACGTTTTTCACGGTGTCCACCTTCACCCACAACACCTTCTTGTCGTCGGCCATGTCTCCCACGAATTGATATTGAAAATCAACATGTTTTGTCTTAGAATGATAAGTTGGGTTCTTCGCTATGAAGATTTGACTCTCACTCTCACAATTTATGCTTAGAACTTGTTATACCAACCCAATACTTGAGCAGAATCTTTGTAACGACACTAATTCCTTGCTTGCAAGATTTGCTACCATTTATTTAAATTCTATAGTTGAGGGTGCCATTGTAGATTGTTTATTCCTCATCCAAATTATTGATCCTAAAAATAAGTTATACTCATGCCCACTTCTAGACCTTCTACAATCTATATCTCCATCCCAATCTACATCAACAAAGCCATATATGTCCAAGATCCTATCCAATATCGGTCTTCCTTGGTAGCACAATACATAACTAGTAGTGTCACATAAATTCTTAAAAAATATATTTAGTACTACCTAATACTACCTTCCCTGCCTTTGGCATATACATGTTCAATACTCACAGTACATGAATATTTTAATTCTAGTACAAAAAGCCACATGTATCAAAAATGCAATCACACTAGCATAAGGAACACGAGGTACATCATTTGCCTCTTCCTATTTCTTCGGACATTGATCTACATATAAGATTACACCTATATGAATAGGGACCTATACGAGTTTACATTCATAGATATTAAACATTTTGAATAGTCTTGACATACTTCCTTTGATTTAACCAAATATTCCTATTTGTCTAATCTACTTCAATTTCCATGTGCAAAATGAAATTTTCATCACAAATATCATTCATGTCATATTTAGAGGATAATTGAGTTTTCACATCCTAGATGATTTCCTTCTTGTTTCATATCAGTTGCATATCATCCACATATAATACTAAATGAATAAGATGATCACCAATGAATTTGAAATACCCACAGTGATCTACTTTATTCCTTGTGAAGCCAAATCCCATTATATAACTATCAAAATTTTGATATCATATCCTTGGTGATTTCTTTAAACCATACAAGGAATTTTCTAGCCTCCATATCAACTCCTTATTTCCCTTCATTGCAAAGCCTTATGGCTACTTAATGTACGTTTATTCTTATATGTCCCCATGTAGGTATAGTGGCTTCACATCCATTTTTTCTACTTTGAAATCTATCAACAATAAATAAAATAATCCATTAGAAGTTAACCTGGAAATTGGAGATTTTTTTTTTGCCAAATTTAATTCCATCAACCTAGGAATAACCTTTTTCTACTAATCAAATTTTGTATTTCTCCACTTTTCCTTCTGCATTTGACTTCTTCTTAAACACCCATTTATTTCCAATGGGCTTTCTTCTAGCCAAAAACTCCACTATACCCCAAGCCTCACTCTTTTCCAAATCAACCATTTCTTCAAACATGGCCTTTTTTCTGGAGTTTGCAATCCTCTAAATCTATTATGTCCATAATAGTTCTAGGATCAACATCAATAATAAACAAATAAAAATTGGAATGGAAATCAATTAGAGTATGTATTTTTGGCCTCTTTTCCAAAATTAATATACTCAATATTGGGGTATCTAGTTCTTCATCTTCTTATCCATGTTCTTCTATAGAGTTTGATTCCCCATCGTCTAATTTAAACTCTATATTCTCTAGTTATTGCTCCCTTTCTACAATTTCCTATTTGACAACATCTTTGATTTCTCTAAATACCACAACTCATTCATGGACAAATTTCTTGGTTTCTGGATTTGAAATCTTATAACCTTTCAAACCATATTTGTAATAAAGATGCACATATTAGCTTTATTATCTAGCTTATTGCTATTTTTGTTTGGAATGTGTACATGAGAATCATAGACAAATACCTTGATATGTTTAACATATGGTTTCCTACCAGTCCAAGCCTCATGTGGATTCTTGTCATCAAATGTTGATGAGAGTAATTGATTGACCAGGTAACATGAAATATCCAGTGCTTCTTCTTACAATTCATATCCTAGTCTAGCACCACTTAGCATGTTCCTTGCCTTTTTTGTTACCATCCTCCTCATCCATTATGCAACTCCATTTTACTGAGGTGTGTATGGAATAGTCTTTTCCCTTTATCTACCACACTTCTTAAAAAATTCCTTAAATTAATTTCCAAAAAATTCTCCTACTTTACCCATCATCAAAACCTTAATTTTGTTCTCTATTTGATTTTCCACATGAGCCTTAAACTCTTTATATTTGTCAAAGACATCATATTTCCTCCTAAGAAAATAAATCTATCTACTCCTAGATAAATCGTATATAAAGGAGACGTGGTACAAAACCCAAAGATGGAATTTCCATGGGTCTAAACGCATCCTTGTGCACCCATTAGAATATTATCTCTACCCTCATAGAATTAGAGGAGAATATTACTCGGTTCTAATTCCTATATAAGAAATGTTAACATAAATCAAAATCCATAAAACAATTAGACATGCTTTCAACCACACCTTTAACATGTAATATGTGAAGGCCCTTCTCTCTGATATGTCCCATTCTTTGATGCCATGACATAGTCTTTTCTTTAGAGATTGTAGGATTTTTTCCTTCTTTAGCTCCACTCTTACTAACAATGGAAATGTTGCATCCATAATTAATTGTGCTACCTAGTAGCTTATAACAAGTTCCAATCATAACTCCCATTAGTAATATCCTTGCTCCTCAAATTGTCCTATAAGTTTAATCACCAAACATTTTTTTTACACCTCTATTACTCTTCCTAATTACAAAAATCAAATTTTTAGCCAATATTAGGATGTGAAAAATATTCAGGAGTGTTATAATCTTTCCATACAAGAGCTTCAACTTGAAATTTCCTCATCCTATGATTCTGGCTATTCAGTCATATCCCAGAAAAAAATCCCACCATCATACATTTTATACTTGAAAAGCCATTCCAAGTGAGGATTCATAACAAATATGGTCCCGAGTAAAGCATTTATGCCTCATGATTCACATGTTTGTTGAAAGAATACAAATACACATCACCTCCTTCATTTCAATAGGTTTTAACTTCTATAGAAGTAGAATTATCATATCCCTTCCCTTCCTCAACACTCTTGGACCTATAATGTTTCTTGTAATTCCCTTATTCTCAACATCTCCAACATACCTTTATGAATTTCCTTGGAGATTTATATCTTCCTATATTTTTAGATCTCCCACTTGAGGACTTATTTTTATTTCTATCCTAGAAGTGTCCTCTTACAAATAAGGAATATGTATTCTAAATTTCATGTTTTGCTATTTCATCTCCCCAGATAACAAGGATGGGACTATTTCATCATGTTGGAAAATATAACTATTTCTGGTCTTCATAATTGTAAATGTACTCAAATCATTTTGTATATTTTATGTTACAAGAAAAAGAAGTAATAAAAAAATTATTTTAAAGCATGGTTTCATGCTTCATTTTGATGATCATCTAGGTAAAGCATGTTCTTCATGCCTCTAGGGTTTGTCATGTCAAAAGAATATTTTTCTTGAGTCAAGAGAGTCATTATTATTTGTATAAGACCCTATTGGGAAAATTGTAATATGCAAAAGTGAATGAATTTTAGTTCATAAATTCCTATGATCCTCCAAGCACAAGTCGGCCCTAGTCAAGGACATGTCGGCCTAGAGAGGGCTAATCAACCTCTTGGAAAGGCTATATATAGAATGATATTTTATCAATTTGCAACACACTTCCGCAATTTGCATTCTCAGGTAACAAAAAGCAATAAGAGAATAGCGAGGAAGCTAGAAGACAAGACGAATTACATGAGGAAAGGAAATAAAATGAAATATTGATATCTCTCTTCACATGCGCAAAATATATGGTTTCTCTTCTATTGCATAAGGTTGAATATTGCAGATCGATGTTGTAGATCCAAGCAAGGGCATAAATCTATGATCAGAGCTAGCTTGAAGATGATTTGACTTCATTTGACTTGAAAAACCTTGAATGATCTGAAATGGGGCACTAAAGGCTTCTTTTCAACTTACAAGAACCTCTCCCTCTCCAAAGCTTATATATTCCCAAGATCTATGCTTATGATTAACCAATTGTAGAATTAAAAGACTTGAAATAGGTGTATGCTTGTGGTTTTTTTTTGGACTATTCAAGTGCTTATATACATTTGCTTATGTTGATGTACAACACACATAATAGCAAATACAATGTAGCAAATAAGCAAACACATGAGACAACAATATAATATGGAGTTCACCCAAACCTCTTGGGCTACGTCTCCTTGAGCTTTAGTCAACTCCACTAGGCTCTTTGGGATTATGGTAATCTTTCTTTTACAAGTTCCACACTCAACTCCATTGGTTTATAACTGAACCTATGGGTTTAGAATACCAACTTATCCCATTGGTTGTCCTTTAGCTGTAGGCAGATCTAGGCTTCTCTGGACTTGACTCCTTTAGTCAGTGCTCTGAGCTTCTTGAGCTTTTGGCCTCTCTGACTCCCTCAGAATTCTGTATTGTCTCTGGAATCCTTCTTCTGTCTTTAGTACAACATTCACCAACAACAGCTTGATCATTTCAACCTATTTTATGTTCTGAACTTCATTTCAGCTTCATGGCTCTTTAGAAGTCCGTTTGAGCTCTCTGGCTCTCTGGCTCTGTGGCTATGGCTCTCTAGCTAACTGGCTCTAGCTCTCAACTCTCTGGCTCATTTGGCTCTAGCTCTCTTAGCTATCTGGATCTGTTCATCTGGCTCTGCCTCCAACCTCTGGTGGCTCTACCTCTCCTTGACCCTCTGGCTCTAAAGCTATCAGGCTTTCTGGCCCTCGGTGCTTAAGTTCTTGGGCTCTTTGTCCCCTTCATGTTTTGCTCGACCTCTAAGTGACCCTCGGTAACCTTCAGCAACCTTGTCAATTGGGCTCTCTGTGTTTTTGTAACACATCGGTTACAGTCCTCCATCATTGAAGAACCTGACTATTTCTTTACAAGAATCTGTTTACACATTGAAAGGAACCGGCCAGCATGGTCGCCCGATCATTGTGCCTTCCTTTGGCCGAAATAGCCAAATAACAGAAATACATAGGAAAACACATCATGGAGCGTTTAATCAGACTTCAAATATATGCAATCACATTTATAAACCCATCGGGTCTGTCATTATATCGCAAATCGCAATCGCATAGGCGTATGGCCAAAAAACCCAATACACGAGAAATACACAGAAATCCCGTAAATCTGGATTTCAAAAGTTATGAAATCGCGCTTATAAACTCTATCGGGTCCGCCTTTTATCAGCATATCACAAGTCGCATATCGCAATGTGCATTGGCCCTTTGTATCGGGGATCACCAATTACCGATCGCTGATCGCTGATATCGACGTATCGCTATCGACCCCATCGCTATATTGGCATATCACAATATCACTATCACAACGGCCCCGGGGGTCTTCCCTTCGACTATGTTGATCATCGATCCATCGATCGGTCGATCGCAATCGCAATCGCTAATTGCCTCACCCAGGGTTCCGATATTGCATGTAGGCCTACCTCTAATTCGATATATTAGATATCAATGATCGGGGGTCCGTCCGACCTTTGTTCTAAGTCCACCCTTTGCACCTCTTCCGATGCAATTTTCCCATATAAGGCCTTAAGCCCATTTTTATAAGAATTTGCCTCCTTTTCAAAGGACAATGGGCAAACTTCTTATTACAATAACTTTTTCATCCAAAGTCCATTTTATCCCATTCAATTTGCATTAGATTCCGGTTGAAGAGATCTATGCAATGGAAGTATTTTCAGAAGCATCCTTTGACTTTCATTTTTGAGTAAAAAGTCATCTAGGATCATTTTCTAATCATGCCTTCCCACTAAAAATCTTTTGGTCTCCAAAAGTCTGATATATGGATCTGAACAGTAAATGAGAGTACATCACCCTCTTCTTTCAGCCTCCATACATTTACCTTGCATAGTGCCTATGACCCAAAGCCTTTAAGCACTTTCCTTCCTGGATGTGCTTGTCCTCCTGGGAAGAATTGTCTTCCTTCTTGACTTCATGCAGAACTCCAGCTGAGAAGGTTACAGAAGGTAGTTTGAACTTCTCTCCCTTGATCATTGATCCAAGGTGGCTCAAGCAAATGTGGAGTTACATCTTCTTTGCAAAATTTTCATTTGTACCTGTTTGACATACTATCAACAACAACTGTTAACAACAATAGGATTACAGACAACAACTGGATGGTCTAAACTCCTCCTTCAACAAAAGAAACAGATTTCACATCTTGTGAAAACCTCCATGTCTTTACATCTACATACAAATGATTAACTAGATAACAAGCCAACAAAACATGCCTTTAAACAATTGACCCTTCAAGTCAAGCATGTCTTTACATATTTTTCTACATGCTTTTTCAAAGATGAAAACACTTCATCATCATCTCTATCTTGGAGATCAAATCAATTTTTTTCCAGTCAACATTAACACTACATGCATGTTTACAACAAATTAATCAACACTTCAAGTTAATCACACATACATGTTCAAATACAAGGAAATCATCAACATCCATGTGTTCATGCATATCATGCTTATGCATGCATTTCATCCTTCAACTTTCACTTAAGCACACTATACTTTCGAAGATGAAATGAAATATAATGTTGCAGCAATAAAGTGAGTCTCCTACTCAAATTTTTCCATTCACCTTCTTGGTAAAATCCTGCAACTTGCATCTCATTAACAAGAAGAAATGCAAATATATGCAACTTGATATAACGCATTTTCAAAAAGACATGCAACCTTAATTGGATAAGAACTCCAACCATTTCTTACCAATCCATGTCAAAGGTCCTTCCTTTGTCTACACATCAGTATCAACGTGTGAATCATCTTGAAACACATCATTCATGTAATCTTCTTTTCCATTCCTGCCATTTTCCCTTTCCACCTTCTTCATGTTTCATGGAAGCTTTGTTGGATTCAGAGTCCAACAATTTTCAGCAACGTGTCCTTGCTTATGGCAGTAAGTGCAATGCACGTGCATCCTCTTGACAGCATGATTTGCCTTATCCAATGGACCTTTGGCTTCTTTCTTCCTTTCCTTCAAAAGTTTCCTTTATGTGGCCATTCTCTTCCAACATCTAGAAACATTATGGTTATCTAAACCACAAAAGGAACATGCAATTCTTTTCCCATACTTATATGGAAATTTATCATGCTTAACATAATCGAAAGTAATATGATAAGAACTAGATTTATGCATTTCTTTTTCACCTTTATTGCCTTCATGAGGAGGTGAATTGAATGAAGAAGTAGCTCCCTTTGGAACACCATCAACCTCTTCAATGGTTTCAGAGTTTCTACAACTCTCTGGTTCAAGTGCATGCTTAAAAACACCTGTATCTTGCAAATGATGTTTCAAGCTATTGCATTCTCCATGAATACAATATTCACACTCTTGACGTAGAAGACCTACAATGAAATTCCTTCTTCGAACTGTTTCAATGGCCTTCATGGCAGCTTTGGAACTTTCTACATAAGATTGTCCATAGCCAAGACCCAAATAATTAGGCCTTTCCTCAACCATTATTGGCTCAACAATACCTTGTGCATGTTTGCCCAAGCATTTTCCTTCATAGCCCATCTTGTACATTAACTTGGAACCTATACCTCTGGTATGTTTTTCAAAAGAACCAATATAATTATTCTTAGAAAAATTTGAAGAAAAATTGGAATTATTTACCTCTTCTTCAAGCTGATACTTGACTAAGGCTTTTTGGCAACAAGGAGTTGTGTCTCCAACTCATGCATCCTTTCCAGGTTCATATTTGCAATATGGAGTCGTCTTTCCATTTCCTGCAATTTGTTAGAAAGCAACTGCTTCTCTTCCTTCATGGAATTCAATTGCTCTCTAAGTATGATGCTCTTCTTTCCATCCTCATGCATTTCTCTCACCATATCCATCACGATGAACAAGTCTTGCTTCATATCTTCATCAAAGACCCTTGTGAAGAAAGAAGAATTTGAGGACTCACTCATAGAAGTTGTCATTATCAAAATGAACAAAAGAACTTCAAAGAGGATTAACAAAGAGCTTATTCAGCAACCTTTTGCAACAAACCTCTTGTGCTTCAAGGATTGCTTTGAGGTCCTTTGGAATGAGAAGAATGCCTTCATCCCTTCTTCCTTCTTTTCCTCTCCTGGACTTAGCTAACAACAGCTTTCCCTCCACCTCTGCAAACTCACACAACAATCAGTTTACAAACAATCAAACAACAAAATCCTTTCTATTGTTTGAACACCTTTCAAGACAAACAAGCATATACTGGTACCACTTGCATCATGATACCATTTGCTTCATCATACCACCTGCTCTGGTATAACTTGAGCTCTGATATAACCTTCTTTGATATCACCTTCTTTGAAGGTGGGGTTAATCAACCTGATGCTCTGATATAACTAGCTCTGGTATAGCTTAGGCTCCGATATCACCTAATCTAAAATGGGGCACTAAAGGCTTCTTGTTAGCTTACAAGAACCTCTCCCACTCCAAATCTTATATATTCCCAAGATCTAGGCTTATGATTAACCAATTCCAGAATTAAAAGACTTGAAATAGGTGTATGATTGTGTTTGTTTTTTAGACTGTTCAAGTGCTTATATACATTTTCTTATGATGATGTAAAACACACATAACAGTAAATACAATGTAGCAAATAAGAAAAAACATGAGACAACAATATAATATGGAGTTCACCCAAACCTCTTGGGCTACGTCTCCTTGAGCTCTAGTCAACTCAACTAAGCTCTCTGGGATTATGGTAATCTTTCTTTTACAAGTTCGACACTCAACTCCATTGGTTTACAACTGAACCTATGGGTTTAGAATACCATCTTATCCCACTGGCTGTCCTTTAGCTGCAGACAAATCTAGGCTTCTATGGACTTGACTCCTTCAGTTAGTGCTCTGAGCTTCTTGAGCTTCTAGCCTCTCTAACTCCCTCAAAATTTTGTATTGTCTCTGGAATCCTTCTTTTTTCTTTAGTACAATAGTCATCAGCAACAACTTGATCATTTCAACCTCTTTGTTGTTCTGAACTTCATTGCAGCTTCATGGCTCTTTAGAAGTCCGTTTGAGCTCTCTAGCTCTGTGGCTCTAGATCTCTAGCTAACTGGCCCTGGCTCTCAGCTCTTTGGCTCATCTCGCTTTGGCTCTCTTAGCTATCTGGCTCTGTATGTCTGGTTCTGCCTCCAACCTTTGGTGGCTCTGCCTCTGCTCGGCCCTCTAGCTCTAAAGCTCTTAGGCTTTCTGGCCAACGACGCTCAAGTTCCCAGGCTCTCTGTCCCCTTCATGTTTCGCTTGACCTCCAAGCAACCCTTGGCAACCTTTAGAAACCCTATCAATTGAGCTCTCTGTGTTTTGTAACAAATTGGTTACAGTCCTCCATCATTGAAGAACCCAACTGTTTCTTTACAAGAATCCGTTTACACATGGAAAGGAACTAGCGGGCATGACCACCCAATCGTTTTGCCTTCCTCTAGCCAAAATAGCCAAATAACAGATATACATAGGAAAACGCATCATGGAGCATTTAATCGGACTTCAAATATATGCAGTCACATCTATAAACCCATCAGTTCGACCATTCTATCGCAAATCGCAATCGCTAGGTGTATGGCCAAAAAACCCAATGCACGGGAAATACATAGAAATACCGTAAATCTAGATTTCAAAAGTTATGAAATCGCGCTTATAAACTCTATCGGCTCCACCTTTTATCTGCATATCGTAAGTCGCATATCGCAATGTGCATTGGCCCTTTGTATCGGGGATCACCGATTGCCAATCACCGATCGCCAATATCGGCGTATCGCTATCAGCCCCATTGCTATATCAGCATATCATAATATCACTATTGCAATGGCCCCGGGGGTCTTCCCTTTAACTGTGCCAATCGTCGATCTGCCAATTGGCCGATCACAATCGCAATTGCTAATCGCCTCACCCGAGGTTCCAATATCGCATGTAGGCCTACCTCCATTGCGATATATCAAAGATCGCTAATCGGGGGTCCATCCAGCCTTTGGTCTAAGTCCGCCCTTTGCACCTCTTCCGATGTGATTTTCCCATATAAGTCCTTAAGCCCATTTTTATAAGAATTTGCCTCCTTTTCAAAGGATAATGGGCAAACTTCGTCTTACAATAACTTCTTCATCTGAAGTCCATTTTAGCCCATTCAAATTGCATTAGATTCAGATTGAAGAAATCTATGAAACGTGACTATTTTCATAAGCATCCTTTGACTTTCATTTTTGAGTAAAAAGTCATCTAGGATCATTTTCTGATCATTGAATCATTGAATGAAGCATTATTTAGAAGGTTGACATGTACTAAAGAGCTAGGGTTTCTACTGTAGCAAAGTCAAAAGTTGCAGGTTTGTTGTTGGAGGTCGAGAAGTTTCTCTAAAGGACCAAAACATGAGACTAGGATAGATTGGAAAAGCTTGAAGCTAGTTGAATTTGGCTTATTGTGAAGGTTTTCTTGTAGGCATGACTTGGTTCTTGGAAGAAGACTTGGTCTAGCATTTTTGGTATTTTCTTTCTTATTTGAGGCATATTATATAAGAATAAGAGATTCTATTTGGGATTTTCCCTTGGAAGGGTTTTTTCCTAGCTTGGACCCTAATATTTGTGTCCATTGTTGTTATTTCTTTTTCTCTTGATAATTGTTTGATGAACGTATATAATAAAGAAACTCAGGAAGATAAATAAATTTCACAAGCAATTATTAAGGAATAAGGATAAATTGAATTAATAACTGCCCTATTGCATTCTATAACATGGTTTTAGAGCTAATACAAACAAGAAAATGTAGTTGAAATATCATATTGAAGGGTTTGTTTTTCAATGGGAATCGTTTGTAAAAGAACACAAGGAAAGAAGAAAAAAACCCATTAATCTAGAAGGAGAGAACTACATCAATATTTCATTGAAGAATACCTCATCATCAAGCTCTAATTGAAGGAAGGAAGGACAAGATATTATTGAATATTCTCTAGTGCATCATCTTGAAGAAGAGGAAGCATCACGAAATATTGAAATCATCATTCACTTTTTGAAGTTCTTAGAAGACACCATTGTTGTAGGCATCCTAGAGTCATCATTCTAAGGCATCATTGAAGTCCCCTTGAAGGTATTGAAAACATCAATATAGTTAGATACATCATCAAAAAGTAGGAATCTTGATTGACAAATAAGTGTTATCTTGTCTTCTATGTCTGAATCTACAAATCGCATGGCTGCATTTTGTAAGGAAAGAAACAAGCTCATTGTATCAACAAACTTCATAGCATGGAAGAAAATTGACTTGGAACTCATATAAAATGAAGTCATGGAATATGTCCTTGCTGAAGCAGTTGCACCAGAAAAATAGAAGACTTAAGAGTTAGCAAAGTTTAAGAAGGGAGAAGTAAGGGAATAAAATATCATTGTAGAATCCATTAAAGATCATGGTGGTCCCTTTATTTCTAATTTGAAGACATATAAGGTTATGTATGATAAGTCGGTAAAGTTGTACTCTATAAGTATATTAGGTAAAAATATTTCCTTGAAGAATACATTATATATAATGTGGAAATTGAAAGATGAAGACATGATCACCTATCTGATGAAGTTCTCACAAAAAACAGACTAATTGCAATGGCTTGGGAAGACTATTTTTGACTATGAGATGGTTATTTGTGTGCTAAATTCTTTGCCACCTAATAGGAGTAGTTTTTCAGCCAACATCTAGTCAAAGAAAATACTACACCTTTTGATGAGTTATGGGTTCAATTTATCTTGGAAAAATCTAGGATCAAGGAAAACGATGAAACTCAATCAAATGAAAGGTATCAATCCTTTATTAATAGGAACAAGAAGATGAAGGGACGTTTGGATAGTCTAAGAAGAAGCCAGATATGTCCAAGATTCAATGTTATGGATGCAATGAGTATGGATACATTAGCAGGGATTGTTTAACCAATAAAGATAACAAAATAATGCAAACAAGCGAAGCTCACATAGCTGAAGAAAAGGGAGAACCTAAGAAGAAACCGAAAGGAGAAGATCCCAAGGATCTTTACTATTTGAAGGAAACCTCATCATTGCCAGGTTCCTTACGAAATGTATCTTTATTTTATTAGGTATACAACAGAATAGCATTCGTAGTTGCATTCTCTATTAGAAGTCTTGCTTTTTGTAAAAGCATTGCATCTTATATAGAAGCACATGATAGTAGAGAAATTAGAATCTACGTGTTTCATTTACTTTGGGAAAGATTATCTAGTTTAAAGAGAATGAGAAGATTTGAACCATATTGAATATTATTGTTCATCCAAGAATTTTCTAACATCATGTTAGAGGAAGTCATTTTGTAAAGAAGGATCATCAAGGTCCTATAAGAATCATCATTTTGTAAAATTCTTGGAAGCAACATTTTGACTCGTATATATTCCAACTAGTATGGAAACAATACTCTTAAAGGTTGAAGAGATGCATATGGTCAAAATTGCAGAATGAAAGGCATAATGAAAGTCTTTCTTGGAGAAGAAACCTATCTTTATCACATACAAGAAGCAAGCTCATTCACGAAGGGATAGATAGATGATTATATGGAAAGAAATAATATGAATATTTTAAAGATAACTCTCTTCTAGGGTAAGGTTCATATATATAAGAATATTGTAGAAAGAGTTGAATATAAATGTGTTCTCCATAACTCAACCATATAATTGTATAAGGCTCGAAAGAAGAAATTTTACATGCTTTGGAATGGATGGAGATCAAGACTCTATCACAATATTGCATGGTATAAATACAACAATATTGATCAAAATCAAGCATAGTATCTAGAAGAAAGAAAAGGGAGTTAACAATGACAACTCCAAGGAATATATTGTAGCTTGGTAATCAAGCTTGATCCATGGGTACTCTGGATCTTGTACAGTATGGAGAAGGCTAATGTGAAAGGATGTTGATCTCAAAGAAGCAAATATCTTGATGAAAGGGGCCATCATGATATGATAATTCTAATATTAATATGATGATATTGGCCATCTGATTAACATATCATTTTTCTACCGAAGGATATTTTCGGATTGCATGATAACAATTGAGGAGTTCAACTATTGGTAGTAAAATCAATTCAAAAAACATATGGATTGAGTGTTTTGTTTTGGTAATCAATCAAATATTATGAAATCAAGATGTATATATCATCATCTTGGGATTGGAACGTAGCATATAATAATATAACATAATGATCATGTTCCTAAACCAACAAATATCACTCTCATATTTAGAGGGAGCAACGATATGCTTAATAAAATGCCTTCATTGATGATGAATAAAGGAACATTATGCGAAATGTTGAAGGCCACAATCTTGTCACCATAGTGAAGGAAGAATATGGCTCCACAACATCTAGGAAGAAAGAAGCTCAACATGATGAGATACAAAATAAGAAAGTAGATATGCAACTATATCCTTGAAGAACTGACAATTGATACATTTATGAAGGAGATCTAAAGAGCGTGCGGTTATTACCTCCCAATCGAAAGAAAGATTAAGAATCTCCTCTATATTTGAGAGAGAATAAATAATTCTCCTTAAACTGGGGAAAATATTTATTCCCCAATCAATAAGGAATAGGGATTTCCTCTCTGGTTGAGAGGGAGTGACGACAAACATCACTTTGGTATTTTCTTCTTCTTGTGTCGTGTACTAGGCTAGGACTAACAATGGTATGTCTAAGTGAATGCCATGAAGATAGAATGGTAGATGGAATATTGGATAAGCATATGCGATTTCCAATATCATGATGGGGAGATAGTAAGGGTTTGGACTCTAGTATTCATGACTTACTTGTAATAATGAAATCTCTTTGAAAAGAACAAAAATTGAGGCAGTTTGATTCCAGCTTAGGGTATGATTGTAGTGATTGTTTCTCTTTGTTGTTCATATTTTCATCTATGTTTTTCCTCTCTAGGATGGTGTAAGATGTAGTTGATTTTTTCAGTTTATTTTTTCATGAATTCAAATAATTATGCTCATGTTATTTAAACTAGAAACCCTTAATGAAGTGCTCCACATCTAGGAACTCATGCACATTGCTGAGTCTTCCATTATTGTTTATGCAGAAGTTTAGATTCATATTCTTAATTGCCTAGTTTAACCTTTGTCCTTTGTTTCTCTTCAAGCCACTCCTTTTTTTCAAGACCCTGCAAACCTCGTAGTTTTCTGGTCATTCTGTTTTGGGGGCTAGGGTTTCAAAATTAGAAGCTTTGCTGCAAGCCCTCATGACCTGTTCCTATGATCATTGATTTTAACAAAGTTCATCAATCTTGAGATGTCCTGGGCATTTCTTCCCTCATAGCCAACAACTTTCTCTAGGGAAGCAACATCAAATTGGCATCATTGGTGAGGAATGTATTAGAATTATTTTTTGTTGGTTTCATAAAGTTTTGAATTGATTCTTGAGGGTGATAAGAACCAGTGATTGGTTGTATATTATCACCTGTGGTCTTCACATTGGGTTTTTGTTTTTTTGGGTGTTAATATGAAAATCCATGCATTCTTTTCTATTGAAAAATGGCAACTAATTCATCTACAAACAAAACCAATTAGGTTATACTTAGTGTATTTTTCTTGTTCTCCTATTTATGATTCTTATCTTCCAGATGAAAGTTTTGATTTCTCAACAAATTCTCCAATTTTGATACGTAGAGTTCAGAGGAGGAAGACTCTATGGTAGATTTCCAAGGATATTTTCTTAAGGGAAAATGGCAAGAAGATGACCAACAAAAAACTTTTCAAGAAGATCCCAAAGTGGAAAAAACAAGAAGTCATTGGGGCTATCTTATGAAAAATGATTCAGGTTAAGAAATTGTTCAAGAAAGGGATGACATTGCAAATTCTTCTCATCATTTTTATGGTCCATCAACTGATTATATGACATATTTCTTTGGTTAGGAGAAACTATGAGTTTTGGGGTATGAATCAAATTTTTTGTCTTAGGATTTCAAGTGCTACATGCCTGTTTTTAATCCCAATTTTCAAAAACATCGAGGCATAATGTCCAAAAACCATATGTTGGGTTGGTACCATTGGAAGGTTGACTTCACTTGAGGGAATTCATCCATGTATATAAGTAGGACTTGTACACAAATAAGCTTAGGCATTGAGAATTTTATTTTCAACTACAGTTTTTCAATTCAATTTTTCACATGGTGAATAGGGAAGCAATCCTCATTGAAACAAGTTTTGAGGGACTTTAGACTTCAGTTTTTAGACTTGAGTTTTGACTCCATGCCCAAGAGAGGCTAGTGGTCTACAATTCTCAGTGCTTTACAGGCAAAACTTTGTCCTTAGTTAGAGTCAATATGTTGTAGGTGACTTTTGTCAGGTGAAAGTAATAAGGGTTTTTCGAATGGCTGTGCCAAGTTTCTAAATGGTATGTTGCTTGCAAATGGAGATAATATACTTATTGGAATTTATATATTATGTGATTATAGTTTAAGAGAGTTGGATTTTATCCTTCTTTATATAGAGGCAATTTTCGTTCAAAAGGTATTTGGGCTTGTAAGTCCTCATATTCAAACCAGCAAGCCATGGAGAAATATAAGACAGTATCAAGTCCTAAATAATACAAGCCAGGCACTAATACAACCACTATACTCCAGTGCACACACAAGGCACCATATTAAGGGAGGAGCCCACTGAGGAATTATAACAAGTGCTCTATGCATTAAACAACTTTGGCCAATGTGAACTTTATAAAGTGCTTATTAGATTGTGGCCACATCATATGGGATATATCTCATGCACACATAATAAAAAGAGTGCTAAAATTGTAAAAAATGATTTGAATTAAGTCAATGATTCATTACAACCGATCTGATGGTCTCTTATTTGTTATATGTTAAAACTCTTTTTCTAACATAATCACCATTTTTGCTGGTTGTTGATGCAAATAACATTGGGATGATTTGGAGAAAATAGAGGAGGTCATATGAAGTTGATTCTCATAAACACAATGTTGCAACCAAAAAAATAAAAACTTTTCAAGTTGATGCATCGACTCAAAAATACTACACCTCATTTCATTTGGTGTATAAAAAAAGATGGATTGAAACTTCTAAGTGCTTTTGAGCAAGGGCTTGTCTTTGTATACTCTTAGTTTATATTAGTCAATTAGCAAGACTATTTCCTGACACAATGAAGGTTTATGGGGAGGTTTTTGTCAATGGGAAAAAGTCACAGCTCAAGTATGACACTTATGCATATATTGGGTGAGAAGATAAATTGACTGAGATTTTTATTGCGCAGAGATGCATTCTATAGCTCAGTATGACCCCGATGTGTAAGTATGTCACGTCCTCAAAAAATAATAAAAAAAGTTTTTGCTAATGTCTACCAAAACATTAGCTTGAATCTAAATTATATATAACTTTTTAATCTTATTAATGGACTAATATTAATTATTAAAATATAATTATGTATTGTCATATATAATTTGAATGAATAATGAATTATCTCATGCAAATAATAGTTCCTTTATCATATTAGTGAATTTGAATGGATAGTAAATTTACCTTTAACAAAAAAAAAAATTACCATATTAAAATTATTAATTAGCTAAAATATTAAACATCTTTACTCAATACTAAAGCTAATAGCATCTCTTAAATAAAAGGAAAAAGGTTAATTCAACACAAAGAATTGAAATCTTGATACAAAATCAACATTTATTTATTTATTAAACATTTGTAAAATGAATCTTTAAAGGGAAAAACCATATCCTATGGATATATTAAAGTCTTTAAAGACAAATATTTCCACATCAAAGTTCTAATATTTGAAAATACTAATTTGATGTGGTTTTTCTTATGTGATTATTGCCGAAAGTTTTTTCTTAATTGATGTAGGCTTATTATCATTTTTGTTATCATGCCATAAAAAATATTATTAAATCTAATATTGATATTATTAAATTTAATAACCTTGGATTAATACAATATTGGATTAATACAATATTAAATTTTTTATATTATAGTATACATTTATATATCATGGTATATATTAACTCTAGATATATATATGGAGGGATGAACAAAGATATTAAGTGATAGAGGTAGAGAGATAGAGGGAGTGACACGGGGGATATGGAGATAAAATGAAAAAGAAAGACATAGAGAGAGAGAGCGACAAGGGAGAAATGGAGAGAGAGTGTGTATGTTTTGGGGTGAGATAGAGATACCATGAAGGAGACATGTAAGGAAGGGGGAAGAGAAGGAGAGAGAAGGAGAGAGGGAGGGAGATAGTGATAGGGTATAAGGGTGAAGAGAGAGAAAGAGGGAGTAGAGAGATAGAGGGAGGTGAGAGAGAAAGGGGGAGAAAGGAAGGAAGAGAGAGAGAGAAAGTGAGAGAGAGAAGGAGAGAGGGAGGGAGTGATAAGGGAGAGAGAGAGAGAGGGAGATAAGAGTAGGATGGAAGAGAGATAGATGGGGGAGAGAGAGTGTGAAGGGGAAGAAGAGAGGGAGAGGAAGAGGGGGGGAGAGATATATAGATATGGAGAAAGAGTCTGTATGTTTTTGGGGTGATATAGAGAGAAAAGGAGAGGAAGAGGGATATATATATTATATATATATATATATATATAATAATATATATTTATATATATATATATATATATATATATTATATATATATTTATATATATATTATATATTTAATATAAATAATATATATATATATATATATAGATGGGAGGTGAAGAGAGGGAAAGAAGAGAGAGATAGAAGGAGGGAGAGATAGATAACGGATATAGAGATATGGAGAGAGAGAATGTGTGTGTTTGGGGGGGTGAGATATAGAGACAAAGAAGGAGATATGAAGGTAGATATAAATATAGGTGGAGGGGGAGAGAGAGAAGAATATTTATTTTAATATATGCATTGATTTCAATGTAGATGATGATTTCTAATTCTATTTGATTGATTTCTCTACGTGCATTGATTTCAACATAGATGGTAATTTCTAATGTTATTTGATTTCTTGCGCTAGATGCATTGATTTTATTGTAGATGTTAATTTCTACTTATATTTGATTGCTTGAACTAGATGTATTGATTTTAGTGTAGATGTTGGTTTTTAATCTTATTTGATTGCTTTCATTACATGCATTGATTTTAGTGTAGATGTTGTTTTCTAATCCTATTTGATTGTTTGCATTAGATGCATTAGATATTGTTAATCTTGAGAAAAGGTTTTCATCTCGAGGAATTCGATCCCTCTCAACGCATGATAGATCTGCATTTAAATGGATCTAGACTCGTATTAAGTGAAATGTTGTACTATTTATCGCTTTTAGAACTTTTAGGCTTCATCCTAAGCAAGAAAAAATCTGCTTTAGTGGAAAATGTCATAGACATAAAAATCTGTTTTAGTGGACAATGCCATCTTGTCTATGCCCTCGGAAGATTATATAGAGATAAAATTAGCAGACACTCAATAATATATTCTATTAATTAATAATGAAGAAATTACAAGATATTTATACAATCAATAGTCTCAAGATAGGAATTCTATCTTGGACGTACACTAGTGTGGTTGAGAGATTCTCTCAACCACACACTAAACTAGGAACAACTAAATCCCTATTATATAGGAACAAACTCCTCAATTAAGAAATTACAACCACAGACAAGTAGGAATTAACTATTTCCAACTCCCCCCCTTAATGACTACTTGTCATGATAGTCAAATCCACCATCATCAGTGGAATTGCATGTACAAAACCTCCAAAAACACAATTTTCTATTTTAGGACAGATCCACAATCTGCAAATTTGGCGTTTCCAATACAGCCGAAGAATTGATCTGATCAAAATTGATCCGATCCGCCTCTCCCGGATAGATCTGCAACTTCTCCGATCTTGCACCCCTTGCAAACCGTCAAACGAAGTTGAGGCTTCCCGCAGATCCCCTCGAAGGTGAATTGGCGCGATCCTTAACTAAAAAAAAACCTGCACCTATTGGCGCGACTAATGGCCTAACATACGCACCAATTGGCCTTCCTGGCATTGCTGTTAGCGCAAAAAACACCAATCCCCTTCTACTCAGAGAAAATCGTCTGAGTCCGAGCCAGGTGTTACTGCAGTCCACCTGCTCTTACGAGCACAAAGCTCCTATGTACACACAGCCACAAAGGCACCTCAAGCCACATAGGCGATTCAGCCACAAAGGCAATCTGGCACCACTGGGCAAGTCCGATTTACCACCACCAGGCAAATCCGCCAACTTCAATATGCCACCACCGGACAAGTCCGATTTACCACCACCGGGAAAATCTGCTAACTTCAATATGCCACCACCGGGCAAGTCCGATTTACCACCATCGGGCAAATCCGCCAACTTCAATATGCCACCACCGGGCAAATCCTGTAGTCACTAGGACTCTATAGATGGTTTCTGGTTCACCACCAACCGTCACATTACAGTGACAAAAGATGGTTTCAGGCTGACCACAAACCATTACAAAGTGGTTTTGAGATCACCACGAACTTTCAAATGCCTTTGCAAGGCTTACATTCCATTCTACATTCTGGAGTTTCTGGTACATACAAAGACTATTACAATAACATACTAAGGAGTCTATTCCACAAGCCACACTAACTCAAACAAATCTACTTTGTTGTCCACCATAACCGTTGTTGCTGCTTCATTACCTCCTCTTCTTCTACATCGTGGGCATCCTTATCAAATAAATTCTTGGAACTTCCATGAACCTGTCATTCGTTAGAGTCGCGAATTCTAACAAAATAACTTCATATTGAGGTCGCGAATCTCAATATGTATACAAATTTCCAAGACTAATTTGCCTATACCTCAAAAAAATACACTACAAACTTAACTTCAAAGTGGTCTCCACACAAGGCTAGGGCTGGCAATCTGCAACACCCTGTTGGATCTTAATCGGCCATCACCGGCCTTGGCACACCCAAAACTGCACATACAGTACAGTCAAGCACGATCAATTCCCCTCGTTCAAAAGGGCATTTGGTATGTTCATGAACGGGGGAAAGCGCCCCTAGGAGACTCAGGCGAAGCTCTGTTTCTTTCAGATTCTGCTCGATCTCCATTCGAACCTGCGACTCAGTGCTACAAGAAACAGAATGAGAAACTTCTTATGTAAATCCCTGTTCCCTCAGACCCAAATTTGCTCTAGTATTTCCGTCTGTTGACGAAGAAGATGAAGAATCAACAACTTTCAAAGATGATCCGACACCAGCACTAGAAGACATAGAATAATAGAAGCCAAGAAGCTTATCTTTAAAAGAAATCAGAACCTATGGGAGACTTGAGGCTTATCACCACCGACAAACCACCGGAGCGCCACCAGTAAGAGACAGAAAGACAATGAGACAATCAAGGCCCCTTGTAAAAGATTCAAAATAAAATTTACAATTACCACCTTCCTCACTGTTGATGAAGACATGGCTCCTAAGCTGTAAGAATGCTCAGATCCAATACAATGTAGTTATTATAGAGAACAGGTCTGTGCTTCCAAGTCACTTCTTTTTTTTTTTTTAGACTGACTGAATTCAGTTTTCACAAAGTTTAATTAAAACTTAAAAGAAAGCATCATAGAAGGACTCTCACTATTCCTGATGGTATCCTCTCCCATAATACTGCCTTCCCAAGTATACGAGACCTACTTCTGACCTGTGCATATCGTCTCATTACATGTGCCATCATCCAATCATTTCCATAAAATAAAAAATCGATTCTAATAACAAAGGACCAGTGACTATAATCTAGCTGAAGTGAATATGGTAATTATAACCATGAAGTGAGCAAGTCTGAATGCTGATAAGAAATTATAGCCTTTTTGTTGGCCCTGTTTCTGCTGCAATTGAATGAGAAACATACTCGACTTCATCTAACTCCATATCCACTCTGCAGCAAGGGCGACGAGTGCCAATAAGGGTATTTCTCCACTGCCACGCTCTCCAACTTTTCCTCTGGAAACAGCTTCTTTTCCGTCGCCAGGCGCCGAGGACTCAGCAGGCAGAGCTCCGAGCTCGCGGAGCTGGAGCCTCCATAAGAAGAACACTCGTAGACTCTATAGATGCTACTATCGGCTTCCATAAGAATAGTGCTCTTGGAATACCAAAGAAAAGGGGGTTCTCTGCCTACAGAGAAAATTGATCTCAGCCCTCCAGACAAGATAAGATCGACCGTCCTTGGATCATGATCTACTTGCACTATCTCTTCATGGCTTCCAGAGCATCTTTACACAATGCAAAGATCAACGCACAATTCATTCAAAGAATACATCAAACTTGGTTCTCTGTTTTCCAGCTGTCGATCTTTGGGCAGATCTCTCGGTCCAGAACCCTTAAGAACACCACCACAAACACGCAGATGCTTCCAGATTCAAAACAAGCAATTAGGTGATTGAAATCCATCGCCCATGGCCACTAAATTGCGATAAAATGGTGGACGTTGTCCAGAGCCCATTCCAATGCAAGCATGCTCTGCTCGCTCCCGTCCATAGCCACAACCACGCATTTCAATGACCCCATCTCCTCTTTGCCGAAAGAATCTCCACTTGAATTGCAGATCTGGAGATCTCTGATCCAGATCTATGGTCTCCCACCGGTCGCCCTCAGCGTTGATCGGCCTCACCAGAACGCAACATAGACAAACTGCCTCCACAGGTCCTCCAACAGGCCAGCACAGTCTCCACCTTTGTTGCTCTAGCACTTGGCCTTCCAGGAACCTGTGCAACTGGCGATCCACCACTCTAGCACCTCACGACAAAATTCATCACCACACTGTACAGGAGCGCCTCAAGAATCCAGGGCCTCTTTCCCCGGTCCACGGATCCATCGCATATTCCATCCCACACTGTCCAAATAATCAGACGAGGCAAACGAATCCCCATCCCCCGCACACTTCGAGGAGCCAAAAAACTTGTTCCTGGGACTGACGGTGCCCGATACCCGAGGGCTAAGCAAAACCTGCGCAATGTCCCGATTGCCGGCCACATGAGCACTCAATTCTGCATGGTCCGAAGCGCATTGGTTTCCCATTGCACTAAATTCCCGTACAGAAATAAAATTCCAATTCACTGACAATTCCCGCTCAGTCCACTTTTAAACACAAACAATTCGAATTTGGGCCCTTTCAATCTACTTCAGAAGCTCGAACGAAGCAGCTACACTTTCGTTTTCCGAAAAAAGTCAAAAGGGCATCTTTGATAGATCAGGATTTGCCATCACCGATCCTCCATGACAGAGAAATTGAAGCGGCAGATATCACCGGCTGCAGAAAATCTCAAATGATCTATGAAATTCCCATTTTATTTATTTATTATTAAGGCAGAGGACGGAGAATGGCATCTCCAGATCGGCAACGAGATGAGTGCGAACTAATTCAGGCTGCACTAGGGGTTCCAGTGCTCTGAATGGATGGCTGGCAAAAAGAATATGGGTAAAAAATACCTGAACAACAAAATCAAAAACCCGTACAGAAAGACTGTCCTCAGAATTAAGCTCATCGTGCCATGATCCGCCGGAGAGCCGAAAAAAATCTTTGGATTTTCGCAAACCAAGGTAAAATTACACACAACAATAGCTCCGTAAAGAGATTGGAGCATCCAGCAATGGCTTAACTCCTGCAGGTGGGTGCAGATCAACTCTCGATCTCCAACACAATAAGGGTTCGAAACTCGAACGACCTCCTCCAGCAAGCTTACTGCCCAGGGCCTGTTTTCCACCTCTATGCTGTATAATCGATGATGGACAAACAAATAATAAAATTATACACTCAATTATTTTCTCAGCCCAGGATGGGCCAAGCCCACGAGGGGCTAGCCCTCAGGGCTCTGATACCAAGATAAAATTAGCAGACACTCAATAATTATTCTATTAACTAATAATGAAGAAATTACAAGATATTTATACAATCAATAGTTTCAAGATAGGAATTCTATCTTGGACGTACACTAGTGTGGTTGAGAGATTCTCTCAACCACACACTAAACTAGGAACAACTAAATCCCTATTATATAGGAACAAACTCCTCAATTAAAAAATTACAACCATAGACAAGTAGGAATTAACTATTCCCAACTTATAGAAGGTAACCGGTACAAGAATGGCTTAGAAAATGGGCAAATAAGGCGTGTTTGCATTTGTAGGGAGCTAAATAGAAATCCACACTTTCTTGTTATTAATGAACCACTTTATCACCTTTACTTTGAATCTGCACTTTTGGTGATGGTGACACTAAAGATATTCGCAAATAGATGGTGTGCAATTATATTTAATATGTATCATGGCAACACTAAACAATCCGGCCTCTTTGAAAGGATCTGATTGGTTGCAAATGGGAAAACGATATTCTTTGGGTGACACTTTCGCCTTCTTGAAATACTTTGCAAATGCTGGCTTTCCTTGTCCTGTCATGCAAATCCCATCTAAGCACTTTCTTCGAGCAATTAATACAAAATTTGATAGAATTATTGCTATGTACAAAAATTGGCACCATGAGCATAGAGAATTTTAGGTCATCTATTGATGCTAAATGCTGAAGCTAGAGGATTCCGTGCTACAATCGCTGTTGCAGGAGGATGTGGTGCAACTTAGAGGGGTGAAGTCAATATTGTGATTCCCTCACCAGATCGAAACATTTACAGTGCACGTAGCAGTATCCCCATGGGAAAGTCACAAACTTGTGCAAATGATCATCCCCCACTAGTGTCCATTTCCATCAACATCACCTTACAAAGTCCATTCTTGTTCTCACTTCCCCAGCTCAGTGCTCTTAACTACGTGTCTCTTTGAAGCATATTGCTATCAATAAAGCTCTCTCACTTTCTCCCACCGAGAATCCCATACGCTCAAAATGATGGAAAAGATTTCTTTACCATGGCACTACAGAACATTTATCGCTCCATTATTATGAAGCAATGGGAGTTCCTGGTGGTTTTCAGGGGGGTCGATTCATACAAGAAGTTCATTAGGGACAATTGATTGGCATTAATGGCTCCAAGGACACCAAGACCTGTGATAGCTGTGGGTGAGTGGAAGAAGACATGGGACAAGAAGAAGCCTTTTCACAACAGATGGCATACTAGGATTCCCCGCGTTGCACAAGTTGTGGAAGGAGAAGTTTTCAGAGTCGAGACAGTTGATTTTAGTGGGGGTGCAATTAAGGACCATGATTCTACCGATTATGTCAAGGCTATCTGTTACTTCGAAGGAATTTTTGCATATTCTCCTCATATTCCAAGTAATCGATTTCTAGATTTGATTCATTCTGGTCGTATTGGAACTGGGCCTCCAAAATAACTCTTTGATATGTTGAATACAAGGGAGGCATCCCTTGTAAATATCAATAATGATAGGAGCAATTCGTTTATCTGTCATGTATATTCATGTTTTCTATTTGGCATAAAGGATATCGTTCTCCCATGTTTCCTACGCAAAGGTACTACGAGAATTCAAAGTTTATATTTCCTACAGGTGTAGAGAATAGTTCACGGTTCACAACGGTCGATGGCTCATGACCCCAACGGAGTTTAATCACTGATGTGATGTCGGAAGAATGGTTTTTAAAAACTATCATTGAAGTGATCTACGACCCAAATCAGTTTCGGAAATCAGTTCAGAAATCACCACAGGTGGCGTCTGGGGGTGTTTATGATTTAAGAAAAACCATATGTGGTTTTATTGACAGATGCATAAATACAACAGCAGCACCCACATACCATCCACATTCACCATCACTCCTAATAGCGCATAGGTCGAAGATTTGAACTTGTTCTAGTTTATTTAGAATTATAATTTATTTATGTAATGATAACCAAATTAAAATCCTGAAGGGAGCTTTGTCAAAGAAAAAGGCTTATTCATTTTAAAAAGTGGAAAGAGTGGATGACGTGTCTATTTATATAAAAAGGTATTCTAAAATAAGCCAATCCTTGTTTGTAAATAAAGAAAAGACAGTTATATAATTGTCTACGCAAATTAGTTTTGTAACTAATTTTGAAAGATTCTGTTGAAAGAGATAAGAATAGAAAGAGCTAAATAGTAGATAGGAGATACTAGGTGTTCAAAGTCGGGTATTCATGACCCGCAAGATTGAATTTTTTTTTTAAATTAAAGAATCTAGGGAGGTTTGATTTTAGTCTTGGTTGTAACCTTTGTTTTTTCCTGGTTCATCTTTTTATCTCTGGTTTTCTCTCTTTTGGACTGTGTAAGATACAATTGATTGTTTTAGTTTATTTTTTCATGAATTCATTTAATTGTGCTCATGTTATTTAAATTAGAAATCTTTAATGAAGCATTTCACATCCAGGAACTCATGTATATGTTCTCAGTCTTCCATTATTATTTCTATGGTAGTTTAGATTCATATTTTTAATTGTGTAGTTTAAACTATGTCATTTATGTCTCTTTAAACAACTCCTTTAATCCAAGACCCAACAACCTTCTGAGTTTTTTGTCCATTCGCACTGGTTCCCTCACAGCCAAGAATTGTCTCTAGGGAAACAATATCAAATTGGTGTCATTTCCCTCACAGCCAAGAATTGTCTCTAGGGAAACAATATCAAATTGGTGTCATTGCTGGGAGCAGGAACAGATTAGAAATTTTTTCCCGGGTTTCATAAAGTTTTGAACTGATTCTTGAGGGTGACAAGAGCTAGTGCATGGTTGTATATTATCACATGTAGTATTCACTTTGGAAGAGACTTTGTTTCTCGTTTCCAAGGAGATTTTCTTAAGGGAAAATGACAAGAACATGACTAACAACAACCTTTCTAGGAAAAACCCAAAATGGAAGAAACAAGCAGTCACTGTGGTTGTCATATGCAAAAAGATTTAGGCCAGGAAATTGTTCAAGAAAGGGAGGTAGTTGCAAATTCTTCACATCAATTTGATCATCTAGTTAGCTACTAACTATGTGGCATCTTTCTTTGGTCTGCAACAACCATCAGTTCTAAGGTATGTATCAAATTTTATGTCTCACGATTTTATGTGGTGCATGCGTATTTTTATTCATAGTTTTAAGAAGCATAAAGGCATAAGGTCCAACACCCAGATGTTGGGCTAGTACTATTGGAAGGTTGAATTCACTTGAAGGAATTCAACCATGTATATAATTAGGACATGTACATATATAAGTTCAGGCTTTGAGCATTTTATTTTCAGCTACAGTCTTTCAATTCAATTTTTCAAATGGTGAATAAGGGAAGCAATTCTTGTTGAAACCAGTTTTGAGAGATTTTCTACTTTAATTTTCAGACTTGAGGTTAGAATCCATGCCCAACATAAGCTACTGGTTTGCAATTCTCAACCTGCTGTCTCCAGTTGGAGCCAATACGTCATAGGCTACTTTTTCTAGGTGAAAGTAATAAGGGGTTTTCAAATGTTGGAGCTAAGTTTCTAAATGGTTTGTTTCCTGAAAATGAAGATAATCTTCTTATTAGAAATTATATATTATTTAACAACAGTTTTAAATTTTTCTTTTTTCTAAAAATAGTTCGCCTCGTGGGAGAATTGGCTTTTATGAGAAATTTTGTTCTCGGCCTTCTTTATATAGAAGCTATTTTTGTTCAAAAAGTATTGGGGTTTAATCCCCAATATTCAAACCAGTCATGGAAAATTATAAGCCAAGCACTACAACTGCTACACTCCAGCCAAGCCAAGGTAGTGCACACACAAGGCACAAGATTAAGGGAGGGAGGAGCCTACCGGCAAATTAGAACAAGTTCTCTATGCATCGAATAACTTTGGCCAATGTGAACTTTATAAAATTCTTATCAGTTTGTGGTCATGTGCATATGTTTTATATCCTATGCATACATAATAAAAAGAGTGCTAAAATTGTCAAAAGTGTTTTGAATTAAGCCAGTGATTCATTACAGCCAATCCGAAGGTCTCTTATTTTTTTTTATGGACAAACTCTTTTTCTAACATAATCACCATTTTTGTTTGGTTGCTTATGTAAATAATATTGGTATGGTTTGCAAAAAATAGAGGAGGTCATATGAAGTTGATCCTCAGAAACACAGTGTCGCAACCAAATTTAAGCAGCAACTTTTCAAGTTGATGCATCGACTGGAAAATACTACACCTCATTTCATTTGGTGTATCAAGCCTGATGGATTGAAACTTCCATGTTTCTTTGAGCAAGGGATTGTATTTGTATACTCTTAGTTTAGATTGGTCAATTAGCAGGACTATTTCCCGACAAAGCGAAGGTTTCTGGGGAGTTGCTCGTTAATGGGACAAACTCATAGCTCAAATATTGCACATATGAATACATTAGTGAGGAGATAAATTGATTGATATTCTTACATTACGTGAAATGTTGTACTATTTATCGCTTTTACAACTTTTAGGCTTGAATCGTCTCATGCAAGAAAAAGGTTGTTTTGGTGGACAATGCCATCTTGTTTATGCCCTTGGAAGATTATGCAGATAAACATATAGGCTACAAGAAGGGCTTAGAAAGTGGGAAAAGAAGACATGTTATCATTTGCAGGGAGCTAATTGGAAATCCACCATTTGTTGTTATTCATCAACCACTTTATCACCTTGACTGTGCACCTGCACTTTTGATGATGGTGACACTAAAGAGATTCATAAGCATAGGATATACAGTTATATTTACTATGTATCATGGCAACACTAAAGTAATTGGCCTCTTTGATAGGATCTACTTTGTAGAAAATGGGAAAATGATATTCTTTGGGGGACACTTTAGCCTTCTTGAAACACTTTGCAAATACAGGCTTTCCCTATCCTGTCATGCAAAGGCCATCTGATCACTTTCTCCGAGCAATCAATAAAGAATTTGATAGAATTACTACTATTTGCAAAAATTAGTAGGATGAGCACAGAGAATTTTCATCTGTTAAAATGAATACATTTCTTATTATCCAAACTCTGGAAATTACATACAAGTTATCTACTGATGCTACTATTGTAGAAGCTAGAGGAGCATGTACTACAACTGCTGTTGCAGGAGGATGTGATGCAACTTGGAGCGGTCAAGTCAATATTTTGATTCCCTCCCTAGCTTGAAACATTGCAAGTGAATGTAGCAATAGCCCCATAGGAAAGTCACAGAAACTTCTCCAAATAATCGTCCCCCACCAGTGTCTTTTTCCATGAATATCACCTTACAAAGTCTATTCTCGTTCTCACCTCCCTAGCTCAGTGCTATTGACTGTGTGGTCTCTTTGAAACATATTGTTATCAATCAAGCTCTCTCGCATTCTCCCACCGAGAATCGAGTACACTCAAAATGATGGAAAATATTTCTCTTCAATGGTGCTACAAATCGTTTATCACTCCATTATTATTAAGCAATGGGAGTTTATGGTGGTTTTCTGGGGTGTCGATCCATACAAGAAGCTCATTAGGTACAATTGATTGGCATTAATGGCTCCAATGATACCAAGACACGTGTTAGGTACAACTGATTGGCATTAATGGCTCGAATGACACCAAGACATGTGATAACTGTGGATGAGTAGAACCCATGGGAGCAAGAGAATCCTCTTCACAATAGATGGCATAGTAGGATTCCCCACATTGCACAAGTTGTGGAAGGAGAATTTTTCAGAGTCGAGACAGTTGGTTTTAGTAGGGGTGCAATTAAGGACAATAATGTTGTCGATGATGTCAAGGTTATCTGGTACTTTGAAGGAATTTTTGCATATTCTCCTCATATTCCAGGTATTTGATTCATTCCAGTCATATTGGAACTATGCCTCCAAAAGAACTCTTTGATATGTGGAATATAAGGGAGGCATCCCTTGTAAATATCAATAATGATAGGAGCAATCTATTTATCTGTCACGCATATTTGAGCAATGAAGTGGACGATATTCCTATTGTTTCCCTTTTGTATAAGGGATATAGTTCTCCCATGTCTCCCATACAAAGGTTAACGAGAATTCAGAGCTTATATTTCCTATATGGGAAGAGAATAATTCACAGTTCACAACATTCATGCCCAAACATTCATGCCCAAACCATGCCCAGACCCAGGGTTGGAATTTGGATTCTTCTTTACTCAGGGTTGGAATTTGGATTGGAATTTGGATTCTTCTTTACCCATGGTTAGAATTTGGATTCTTCTTTACCCGTCAAACATTTTTATTTTTATTTTTTTGGTTTTTATGTTTCCTTTCAAGGAACATTATGTTTAAAAGTTGGTCCTTCAACTGCAATGTTTTGATAATAAATTAACCTCTCACCCATAAAAATTTGATAATAAATTAACCTCTCACCCATAAAAGTTTAATTAAAAAATTACCCTTCAATAACACATTTATGTTGAATTTTTTCACATATTTATCATAAGAAAAAAACACGACCAAAACAAACTAATGACTTGTTAAACCCTAAAGTTTGTTTTACTCAAGTTTTTTATAAGATATAAGTTCTTCTCCAAAACACAAGATATTACAATTATGTGCAAATATGGAAATCTATTCCACTCACATCAGACGTGCGATTATTTTAATCACTATGCTCATATTTCAATATTTTGAATTTTCCATTTGGGTTTTGATTAGACTGTTTAAATGTTGCAATTTCAATGAAACAAATGGATTTTTTACATGAGGTTGTGTAGATTTTACTTAAGGTTATCTTCTAGGCTCCTCATCCTCTCCCCCATCATAATCACATGAAATCAAGTGGGGTATGGGTTTGTAATAAAACCAACATATTGTATTAAAAGTCTTTTAATATTTCATAAAGTTTTCATCGATAAGTGTTGGCCCTTAACCTATCCTCATCACATTAAAAATAATTACTCAATCATACATGTATAGCCAGCTCAACTATAATCCACCCTATTTATTTTACTTATTATTAGTGAGAAATAACAAGGTAATATATGTCTTGTGCATATCTTTCACATGACAATTTTTATTTTTTGGAACCTTATAGGTGGTCACTGATAAATAATCAAATAACATTTTTAAGCATAATCAAATAACATTTTTAAGCATGTTTTTATGCAATTGGATTCACAACCATCCTCAAAATTTTAAAATATGCTTGATAGACGTCATGCCTTAGATATGTTTACTTCATTGATGGTGGTAAGTTCTTAGGAATTTTGCAAGCATTTTCAATTGTAGAAATTTTGGCTTTGTTTCCAAGTGAACAAGTACCTAGTTGTACTCTTGTATCCATGAATTAAGATAGCGGAATAGAAGTATCCATGCATTAAGATAGTGAAATAGAAGTTGCTAGTGCAAAATTCATATTTGCAAAAGCCACATGCTATAGTCTAGATTATGTAAAAAATGTAAATATAATGTTGATTTTGTAGAATTGAAAAAGTAAATGAAAATTTAACAATTGTTAATATTTCACTTGCAAAATTCTTACTCTTCAACTTAGAATGTTAAACTAATGGCAACGCTCTTTCTCCTTTGCATTGATTTTAGAATTGCCTCACAAAACTTTAGGTTTAATAACCTTCTAAAGTGAAGCTTAATAACTCTCTAAACTTAAAACTTATTAATAGTGAATAACCCTCTAAAGTGAAGCTTAATAACTCTCTAAACTTAAAACTTATTAATAGTGAATAACCCTCTAAAGTGAAGCTTAATAACTCTCTAAACTTAAAACTTATTAATAGTGAGATCAGATTAATTTTATCTAGATAGTTGTTCCTATTATTTCTCAAATTATAAATTATTATAAATATGTTTTGGATAAGAGGAAAATGGTTTTCCAAAACTTGCTACTTAAAATAGATCCTTACAATACTAAATTACTAATAACAAATAACAAACACATTTTTATAGTGATAAACATATTCTTAAAAATAAGATATCTAAAACATTTATAATAAGAAACCTATTTTTAAATAGTAAAATACTTAAATATATTAAAAACATACAAGGATTAAAGGTACCAAATACTACACTCCAACCAAAGTCAGAAGTGCCAGGCAACATCCCATTGTTAATGTAATAATATCCCATTGTTAATGTAATAATTGTTGAAAGCCTAGAAAACATGGACCTACACATTATCAAGGTAGAAACACACTCCACCTTATTATATTGCAGTGCAATCTATGCCCTAGAAACATCCCAAAACCTATTAAACTAATATAAAAATATCACTAGAATCTCAAATAAACAAAACAACAACATAAAAATGTATATTATTAAACTATGAAAACTATCAAACACATGTAGATAAACAAAATAACAACATAAAAATGTATATTATTAGACTATGAAAATTGTCCAAACATGTAGATAACTTGTATAAATAAACATGTAGATAAGTTGTATAGATAAATACATAATAAAATAATCATATATGAATCGTTTTTTTCAATGAGAAAACAAAGTGAAAGATATACATATATGAGAAGTAGACAAGCCACAAAGTAATAAAAAGGCGAGGCCATTGAGAACAACCGCCAAATAGGAACGCAACAAATTACAGAGATAACCATAAACACAAAGATGCAGTAGAAATAATGCTTCATTTCATTAATGTAAAATACTGAAATATATTTACAAACAAATGGAAATAAACTAGTTAGGGCAATGGTAGTTTATCTGTGAGAAGAGATGTGGAGATGTGGCAGCTACATGCCTCTAAACTATGTTAAAGACCTATTTATTGTTGAGAAACAATGGAAAACCCTAGACATCCAAAAACCTAACCCTAAGAGATGAAACGCCAAATTGTGGTCCCTGTTTAGGTAAATTCGTACATCAACTTCCGAGGTCGTAACTTTGGCATACGATCACAAAATACCTTGTTAGAAAGATCTAGGACTACAACTTTTGAGTGAGCAAAGTCAAACTATGTCCCCATGTTGCTCCCGGTTTTCCCAAAAAAAACATCCTTTAAGGCCTCAAAAGGGTTTTTGAAGTTCATAACTCAAACTACTAAAAAAAGTAAATTGTGCTAAAATTAAAGACACTGAAAAATTAAAAGACACTATTGTGGGGTTCCAAGTGAAATAGATGGGTGGCCACTAACATCTAATTGGATCACTATTAATCTATTTTACATATTTAATTTTACATACTTAAGTGACTATCTAACCCAAAGAGTTTATCCTTTCCAATTTAATGTATTACATATTTAAAATAGAAAACTTTGTAATAAAATTTGTGGGAAAGTGTGGCACCCTTACCTATAATAAAAGACAAACAAACTCACAAACGAAACGTGAGAAATTGTGAGCCACCCATATGAAACGAGTTGGTGCACGAACCTTGGTAAATTGTGATTCACCAATATGAAAAGTGTTATTGCCTTTTCGCTGTTTAAAACGAAGTAGTAATAACTTTTTCCAAAAAAGTTAACTCGTCAAAAAAAAAACTTTATATACATTTCATAACCATCATAAAAAGCATTCATTTAAAAATTTTAAAAGTAAAATACATTCAAAATGACTTCTGACGGGAAAAATGCTCGTCAAATTCGAACCCTGGCTAGACCCAAGGACAATTGATGACTCATATTCCAACGGAATTTAATCACTGATGTGATGTCGGAGGAACGGTTTTTAAAAAACTATCATTCATGTGATTATGGCCAAAATCAGTTCCGACACCACTCCTCCGTATTTCCAGAAACCGCCACAGGTGGCCCCGAGGGTCGTTTATGATTTTCAAAAAACCCTATGTGGTTTTATCGACAAATGCATGAATACAACAATGGGAACGACGTGCCATTCATGCCAACCATCACTCCTAATAGTGCATTGGTCAAATATTTGGTCCCGTTCAATGTAATGAAAACCAAATTAAAAGCATGAAGGCTGGC
>APFE030417993.1:0-17591 GCA_000404065.3 Pinus taeda
GCAGGTATTGAGCAGTGGAGGCAGGCAAGCAGCAGAGAAGATTTGGAGATCAGATCTGAGCTGTATTGTGTGTAACAGAGGTGGAGATACTTGTGAGAAGTATTATGCTGTGTAATGTTACATGACTCAATCATTAATATACAGATAGTTGGGGTTTTTAGCGAGATGATTTCCCCGGGATACATACTGTGTTAATGTGTGAATGCTCTTGAAGTTTTATTGTTATTGATGCTGCTATATTGATGATCAACGTAGAGGAGCTTATGTATTGTGTATGTTTTCCGCAATAGTACATGATCAGGATAATCTCTGTTGAATATGTGTTAAATTATTCAAAATTTCTACAGCTTGCATCACCTCCCTGCGCAGGAAGCCTTTCTCTTCTTTTGCCTCATTCATTTTTCATATTTTCAAACTTTTTTCACTTTTTTCATTTTTTTCAACTGTGCATAGCACTTATTCATTTTAGAGGCAGAAGAGGGATCCCAACTTATTGAGAGCAGAAGAGGTTGTTGCAGCAGAGAAGTAGTTTATTTATCTTTGATGTGCCTGTTTAGGTTTTTCCCCTCACCTTACTCTACTTGACTGAGTTGACAAGGGTTAACCCAAAAAAAACCGACTAGAGCAGGTTACACCAGTTAGCGCGCAAGCATTGTGTTTTCACCAAGGTTCACTTTGAACAATACATATTTTCCATCGACATATCATGGACTGAAAGTAACAAGTTCTTCATACAGAGGTAGGATGACAGATAACCAAGTAGTAATAGCAACATAAGGCCTCTTATACTTTACCTAGATCGTTTAAAGAGTCATACATGGTTTCACGCGAAACTATCCTACGAAATGAAACAAGCGAACTAACAAACAACAAAGCAAAGCAAGAGTAGAAGCAAAAGCGAAAGCAAAGAAAATAAGAAAACAAGCAAGCAGACAAACAAACAAACAAGTAAGAAAACAAGCATGCAAGCAAACAACTAAAAAAAAAACACTACTCCTACTCCTAAGCTAACAGTGCATGGGTCATGTCACGTGAAGTGATGCCTCCAATGCAGCCACCGGTGCATTGGTTGACCCATGTTGGTGAAGGCAAGGTTCACAAACAAGACACTTGTGCGAACCAACAAATAAGAAAGATGTAACAGCGAAGACAAACACACTTCGAGCTTACAACTGACCATAGAAAAAAAGATGAGTGATAGTGCATGAAATGCATTCTATGGTGCTGCCATGATGTTGTGCTACACTGTGTGCATATGTTGAGTGTATGCATTCTCTTGACTATGACATGCAAGCAAACATGAGAAAGGTAGACCACTTGTGTTGTGCATGTGTGTTTGTTGTGTAAGATTCTTCCAATGCATGAGAAATGGGATTGTGTAGTTCGAGTGGAGGAAGCGAAATCTAGGTGTTTGGTTGATCTTTAGTGAAAAGAAGAGGGTGATGAGGAGCCTTGAGTGTTTCAACAATTTCCTGACTGGAAATGAGACGAACGTCAAGACAACGAGGTCCTAGCTAACCATCAACTCGGGCTGAAGTGCCTCGACAGTCCAGGGGGTTTCGACCTCATGGATAGATAGATCATCGTAGACCAGTGTATTGGATAGATTAACAACGGCTGAATCAACATCATGATCGGATGAGGAAGTGAATAGATCACGACAAACAAGTCGGAAAATTCAGGATGTTTGTTAGCATCCTCATGATTTGATGAATTGGGTACAGGGGTAGACGAGAAGCAAAGATGTTCACCCTCTGTGTTTTCAAGAAAGATAAATGACATATTTAATAGATTTTACGAGGAATATGTGTCCTCTCTGCACTGTAATGACAGGCTGACATTTGAGGTGTCATGTGAACGATCGGAAGTAGAAGCATCCGGAAATGAGTTTTCATAGGAGAAATCAGCAGTGGCAGAATCACAGGGATGTTAGGATGAAGCATATGAGGCATGGCTGGAAGGGAGTCTTCCTTCATAATGGGATCTTCTTTAGATTTATGCACACACTTATCATGAATGATGGCGTAGGTTGGCTGCATCGCAACAGCTCCATCGATAGCTTGATCCTCATACACAATAGGTGAGGAGTTCGGAATGGGAGAACACAAGATAGTACAATCTAAAGGTCAACAGAACGTGAGGACGGAGGTCGAGGGAAAGAGTCCACGTGACAACCGACAGGGCTGCAAGCCAAATATACACAAATCTCAAGAGCAGGTGAGGTGGGAGAGTGTGACAGTTCAACAGAGGCATGTACATGATCTCCCACACCGCTCCGCTGTGGTGGAGCTGTTTGATGAGGTGAAGGTGGACAATCACTTGTGACAACGACTGTGCCTGCCTGTGATTGTGCAGCTCCATCATCAAAGTGTGCTCAAAGGGGTTCAGATATGTGAAGAAGATACTCAAATCTTCCATAAAGAAATTCCCAATCACTTTCATCTTCAGGAAATTGATATGCAAGATTACAAAAGCGTGTGTAAAACTGATCAATGGATTCATCAGGTGATTTTTCGTAATTTCAGAATTTCTTGATCAATCACTTCATGGTCAAAGTGATTGAAAGCATGGCCTATCTATCTGACCAGATGAACAAGAGAATGAATAGATTTTTCGGGCAGTGTGGCACACCAGTGCATTAGGTGCCCTTGAAGTGTGTAGATGAACAATGCGCAACTCATGTATTCCTCAAAGAGTCCATGTCTTTTGCATGAGCCTATAACACTGATTGCGAGCCTAAATAAGGATGCATAGCCTCCACCATCATAATTTTTATGAGACAAGTTATCCGAGAGCTTTTTCGAGACAATGAAGTCATTTCCATTGGACATGCACTCCGAAAGAGTAACTCGGTAGGTAATCATGACAGATGTGTAGATATTCAAGATAGATGTGAGGACTAAGCTTGTCATCCAGCCCTCCTTCTAGCGCCAAAAATGTTGATGGCGCTGGACCCACAAACATGTAAGGGGATCTCCCTAAAAGAATTCCTAATTAGACCTCAGCCTGTTTGGTGTAGGAGTCCCAACAATGGGTTGTAAAGCAATGCCTTGACCACGATGTCGCATAGAGGCAAGTAACATAACTCTGTTAGTAGCAAGGGTGTGACTACTTCAGTGAGTAAAGGAAGGTGTATGAGAGGTTCTAACACAGGTGGGTTGAGATGAGGGTGAAGGTGAGTTCCAGGTTGAAAGGGATTAGTCCTAACTCGGCTAGGAACACACAACACATAGGACATACACAGTTTCCGGCAGAGTAGTCCACTCAGATGCGGTAGTCACAACATATAAGGTAAGATAACATGTATAACACTCAAGGATCATTCTGAACGAGTGCAACGGTTGTTACAGCAAGGTTCATGTGAAAGTTTTGTCTGATGTTCGGTAGAGCAGTCGACACGGACGGGAAAACATTAATGACATATACAACACATTTCCATTAATAGATTGTGCATTACAACAAATGAATTGGTTCAGATATAGAACATAGGTTAAAGCAACATGCATTACAAGTGTTAAAGGTCATTCTTACAACAGATACAATACATGTGTGAAAACATGTTGGTTCTTATTATATAAAGAAGTGTATTTTCCCATCATATAATACATCCATGTAAACCTGCTAGCCCCAATAGTGGAACGTTATAGCCACATCTGCCTACTCCTCCAAAGAGATGAACCAACTCCATGCAGTGAAGAAGCCAAGGAGCATTACAATACTGTCCAAGCTCTTTCCAAGATAGTCTTATCAGAAGCTTGGTTGACCAAAAGCCCATACAATGAGTTATGAGGGACTATCTATAGAAAAGGGTGGGGTGACCCTTGACATTCCCCTTTGTGAAAGTTTGACTACCCTCATGACTCTTCGCCTACTCTATTACGGTTACATCCAACTATTGACACTTGACTTACACTTGACATGACTCAACGTTACAATGCACATGTACTCATGTGAGACAACATGGCTTGAGCAAGCCTTGCAAGACATCACTGACACTTGGTCCACTGTGATGAGTCCAACTCTTTGACATTCTTGTGATGGTGAAGGTGGTGACCTGATGCCAAGCTTGGTCATCTATGATGGTGTGCATGCACCTCGTGGTGACATCTTGCTGAAGCGAACTCTTGCCTCCGGTGCAACTGGTGCATTGGTTCAACCCCCGTTCATCCAACTCGTCTTCTAACATGCACACGGTCTTCTTGGGTGTGGCTAAACCAGAAACACACTGATGCATAGTGTCTATGTTGATCTTCAAGTGTGTGTTGGTGGTCATGTGCATCAACTTGCCGAAGTACATGTTCAACGCTAGTTGGACTTGCTTCTCATCTTCGCCTTGGTGAGTGTGTTGAATGAGTTGTATTGCATGTGTCCACACAATGACATGCATGTTGTTGAATCCCTTGCATACGATCAACAACACTGCTCACCATGTCTGCTTCGTGTTAGCTATTGGGATGGATCTTTAACTTGTATGGGCACAGTTTCATCCGTGAGTGCATGTTGCACCCACTGTTATTCCTGTTCCTGCTGCAACTCATTCGTCTGTCTATGCATCTTCATGTTCTTCCTAAGTTGCTGCTTCAACACATGCAAATCCTTCTCTGTTCCATTCTCTGTCTTCACGTGATCTTCATGTTGCTTCGTCACCTCATAGCCTGATTCTCCAACGTTACTTTCATTATCAATGAATCTGTTTGATATTTAAACTTTGTTTTGCCTCTTTGTTGTCAACAACCTTCCTCTTGCATTCATTGCATCCGCTGCATTCGTTGAATCCACTGTATTTGCTGTGTTCGGTATGTTGCCTTCAGTTGCTATTCATGATGCTTCTTACTGTGATATCTTGATGTTCTTGTCTACGAACAACTTGATATCTTCGTGAGTAGGCAAGCTCATAGACATTTGATTGACTGCATCTCCAGGTGTGCTCTGAACGGTGTCCTTGACTCCGCTCTCTTAGAAACCATTGTACCTGCACTACTGAGAGGCATATGAACACCGGCAATACCTGGAGACATGGCAACACTCATAGCAAGCAATATGTCAATCGAAAACCAAAATGGACTTGAGAACTGACTTGCAACATACCTGTGTGACTGATCATGAAGGTTGCACAATTTATGCTGGGAGGTCGGGGGACTGACTGCCAAGACTGCACAAGCCATAGTCTAGGCTATTGGGAGACTGACTAACCACTGGAACTTCGCAACACACAATCCAGTCTGGCTGATGACTGCTGGAATAACGCAATCTCAGCTGGCAATGACTGCAAGCTTAGTGAAAGCAGGCCTGGGGAATAGTTGTTGGGCAGAAATGCACATTTCTAGAGATTAAGGCAGAGCCTTCCCTCTCAGGATTGCGCAATGTTGTCTTGGTGAGGTTCTTGGTGAGGCAGAGTCCGGGCCTAGGTTGGCCAGACTCACCGACGGGCAACTGAAAGTGAATGTGAGTGAAAATGCATGTTGATAATGAGTGTAAGCATAAGTGAATGATCATGCATGCAAATGGTGAATGACATATTCAGAAAATGGAAGAACGTGCATATGGGTGAGGCGAGTCGCCGAATCGACAACAATTTGCGAAAAATAGTTTCATGCATGCGACAACATTGAGATGTTGACGAAAACTAAAACGGTGCTAGGATAGGCTAATATACATGTAAAAAACATCAAGCGTTCACTGAAATCAAGAAAATGGTACTCATACAAGCGAAAACACAAAAAGCGACAGAAATGCAACACAAGGCATGGGAAGCGGGCTTACCCAAAACAACTAATTTGAATGTGCTGATTGCACCCTAGATGTGATGTGGGATGTCAGAGTTGCAAGGTTGATGTGAGGAATGATCTTGGTAATGCCCGGTTGATGAGTTTTGATAACATCGAGGTTGTGACACGCATGCCACAAATCTAGGGAAAGTGACACTTGGTGGGAGGTTTCTGAAATGATCCTTGCATGTAACATCCAACTACTAAACATAGATCCCTGAAACAAGGGATGCCTTTGCATGCTGCCTTGGGAGAAGCAGCCCATGCATGCAAGTCTATTTTTCTTGGTCCTGGAGGGAACCGGTCAACTCAGCTACACATGCAAGAGACTGCTTGATTGCTTGAAGGAAATGCGAATTTCTGGCTAGGAGCTGGGCTAACTGCCTAGGAGATTTGCACAATTTCTGGGTAGAGAAGTTGATTGCTACCCAAAGTTGCGCAAATTCTGGGCTGAGCAGCCCTGCTGGGGAAAATTGCACAATTCTTGCTAGGAGTGTTGACTTGCAGAATTGCGCAGTGTTGGAGCCCAACAGGCTGCCAGACAAGATTATGCAATTTCTAGAGGGAAGGCTGGTTGCCCTCCAGAAATGTGCAATTTTCTTGGGGAAGCTGCTTATCCTGCAGTTGGACCAAGTCCAGGTGAACAACCTGTGAGGGGAATGGATCAAGCTGTGATCGACAGGCTTCCTTTGTGCAAGAAAAACACTGAAGCTTGTGATCTTGACGAAGCAAGGCAAGGTGCTGTGAAGGTTGGAAGGGTGGCTCCAAAACAATGCTAGGGAAAAATTTTGGAGGGTGGTTGTAGCTGCTACAACACAACATTAACCACATTCACATATGCTACCCTAACTTATTCTTCATGGTTGTATCATCTCTAAGAATATTCCATATATTTGGTCCTCATCTTGCCTCTCCTATGTTCTACCTATATCTAATTTTGAAATGTGCATAGAGAAATTCAATCAATTAGACATTAAAAACATTATTAAATAAAACTTTGTGATTTCATGAAGATGTGACTCCTTTCCTTTATGGGCCATTAGTATATTTCTATGGAGTTTCTAAAATAGTGTTCCTACTAAATTCTAATCTTCTCAAGCTTTCCATTTATTATTCATTTTCCCAAATCTAAGCTTTGAGCTAAAAGTTATGGAATTATGTTTTTGGCCTATTTTCCCTACTTTTCCCTTTAATCCCACCAAGCATCATTCTATTAATTCCTTGAGGTTTGGATGTTTCAATTCAAATTTTTATTCCCTAAGTTAGATTATCCAATCTAAGTGATTTCCATTGACTACTTCTATGCTCCATTATGAGCTATGCATAAATGTGTGCCTCATGGAAGGGAGCTAATACTTTATTCCTCTTTCTACATTGTTCTAGGTGAAACTTTGGCATACTAACTATGTTTTATGACCACAATATCGCATTGATAAGCTCTAATTCATCTCTATCATTTAACAACATGGCCTGGCTATGCTAAAGGTACACCTAGGCTCCAAAATTTCCTAGAAAATATTGTTTAGGGCCTCAAAACAACTCCAGGATTTTAGGACCCATAAAGTATAAGAGAATTTTATGATATTGTTTTGATGTGGCCTGCATACGTGGCCCCTACATGACATTTCAGACCACATGCCATGCTCTGGTGGTGCCATGCTACCACCCAAGCCCCCCTGACCTATCCCTTTCACCCCCTGATTGGAGAAATTAGGTTGTAGATTTACAACTGCTTATGATTTTTAATCTAAATCACAAGACACAAGTCTACACTACTACTTTGCGGACATTATTTCACAATTTAGAACAAAAAATTCATACATGCAAGAAGAAATCACACACAAAACAATAATATTTATCTGGGGAAAGAAATCTACTAAAAACCACAATGCCTCTTGCATTAATCAAATGAATTAGAGATGTATTACAATTGCTTTGCTCTACTGAGATCACCCTGCAAGTGCACAACCTATCTCTTTGCTCACTAAAGGCCTTTGACTTAGTCAAATTTTGCCTTGACTTGAGATCATATTTCCTTGTGTTGTTTATTAAGGAATTATCCCCTATTATTTAGGAAATTCCCTCAATTGAATTCTGTAATTCCTTTAGGTTGATCATCTGAGTACATGCAACACCTGTACACTCAAGACTAGTCTACAATAGTTGTTATACTACCTTTGAATCTCCACCTCAACTGGGTAACTCGAATTCTCTACATGCACTAACTATTTTTGGTTGATTGATTAGTTAACTAGATGATCACTGAGTTTGACTGAAGTCCCACTACTTAACTGACCTTCCACTAGTTCCTCCAAAAGTTGGAACTAGTTTAATTGAAAACAACTTGAGATAACTGACCTTGATTGTTACACATTAACAATCACACATGCAAAATTGAATTCTAACTCTTCTAACTTTAATTTATTGAGTAAACTGGGTGACATAATCCATGTCACACAAGTTTACATCATCCAAGTTATCTATCTATGTGGAAATTCAAATTTTCTCAATTTAATAAAGGCAAAATCAAATTGAGAATTCTGTGTTGCATTTTTCAAAACTAGTCACCTTCCTCTTTGTCCTCATCCTTCCCTTATTTCTTTTTGTCCATATAATGTATTATGCATTGCAGATTTGGTTTGCACACAATTAAGTTGTTCCACACATGTAGTGCTTTACACCGCATGTCAATTATTTGGTAATACACCATAGAATGTTCCACATGTTATAGATTTGTTTTGCACATAATTAAGTTGCACTACATGCATAATATTTTTCACTACACCAACTATTTTTTGTTATGCACTATAGATTGCCCTTGTGTGTTATAGTGTGCATAGTGTTTTGGACCACGCCAATTACTTTGTATTGTTCCATAAAATGTGTTGTGCATTGTAGATTTACTTTGTGCACAATTAAGTCGCACTATGGGCACAATATTTTTCATTGCACAAACTATTTTGTGTTATGCCATCGAATTGTATAATGTGCCCTTTGTTAAAGAATCTTCTAGTTGTAATGATTTAGTTGAAACTTGTAACTTCATCGTACTGATGTGGTTGATCATGTCAACCTCCAACCCCACCATAACACCTACCCACTGACTCCAACTACCCACTAGTTTCCATGTAGCACATGAAACCTAATCCACTGTTTAGTGGCATTCTAATTGTGGCATTCCTTGTCATCCCCTCCAGGTGGCATTCGTATTAATTATAAAAATATTTTTTCAAAATTTCCCAATTAGAAAATTTTCCAAATTTCGTTCTAATTTTTCATGTAGGTTTCCATTGAATCTTTGTTTCAAGCTCGTTAAGGCCCAATTATGTTTTGCATTCACTCACTTCACCTTATGTGCACCAAATTTTAGCCTTTGTGATGATTCTTAGGCCAAAACTAAGTAAATTTTTATCTAGAAAATTGGGCCCTTTTGCCTAATTCCACCATGGTTGCACTCTATAACCTCATTTTTTAGCTTGACATGCTTGAATTGACTTGAAATAAGAACTAAAATTGGGGATTTTCTGCCAATCACTAATTTCTCAATTTTCCCCTTAAATTTTCACCAATTCACCAAAAAAATTTGACAAACATATTGCAGGCTTTTTGCACAAACTTTATTTTACATTTTTTTCCTCTAATGTGCTAATTATAGCCCATGTAGGCCTAGTGTTGAGTCCCTCGCTCTAATACCATAATGTAATGTTTGCAATTACCCAATAAGAAACATTACTACGCTTGGAAAAAAATCTAAATTCTAAAATTTTTCCTTTAACTAGGCCACAATTCTTTTGATACCATAATTAATTTGTCCACCCAGTTCCAACTTCACCATGCAACACATAAATCCCTATTACTAAATTCTATACGATACCCTGGTCACTTTACCAAGTCTATTTCATCTACTTAAGTACCCTAAGTACCTTAATTGACCTCTGCACATTTATGCATATGATATGCAACTATAATGATAGCCAAAATAATAGTAAAAACATGCATGCCATATAATTATTAGAATATGCAACATTATACACATGTACAATAGAAATTGAACACCTATCTTATGTTGAAATCACTAACTGCATACATAACTCAAACTCTCCTCCCATCCATAGAACACACTACTCGTAATCTCTCATTAGTAGGTCACCCCTAAGCTGTGGCTATGACTACAGTAGCAATGGATCCCTCTTCCCTCAGAGTATGCTTAGTAGTCACAGTGGTACAGTGGCATCATTGAGTCAAAATTATTAGAAGGACTGAGAACAGATGATAATTACATAAATCTCCCACTTTATGTATGCATGTGCTAGAAATGACAAGTTGCACTTCAAAAACTCACTTCCCAAACACTTGGAGATTTCGTCCTTCTTCTTAGGGATTTAGACTAAATCCTATGCTTAAAGACTTTAGGGATATTTTATTATTTTTGGCTTAGCTCCCTAAGCTTAAGCCCCCTTCACTTAGTCCTTCCTCCCCTTTCCCACTCACAGAGTCCTACCCCCATCTCTCTTGTTGGACTTTGTTTATTGTAGTAGTGTATTTTATTAAAATGAGTATGACTACATGTTAGATTGCTAGGCTTACTAATGTTTTAGCACATAAACTCACTGGCCTAAATCACATAGGCAATTTAGCCCCAAAATATATATACATAGGCACAAAAAGTCCAAAACACTTATATACATGGGCATGGCCCCAATACATCTTGCTTCACCAACCTAATAAAAATATGCACAATATAATTAAAAGTCATCCTAGAGTCCTACATCACATCACTTTTTAAAGTGTAGTATTTCTAAATGGCTAAAACTCCTTGAATTCTAAAACTTTTTAATTAATAAAACTCTTTGAACTCCTAAATTCCTAAAATCTGAAATTATTATAATTCTTTAATCACTTAAACAACAAATCAATTTAAATTAAATCTTCTAAGATTATAGGCACTTTAGCCCCAAAATATATATAGATAGGCACAAAAAGCCCAAAACACTTATATACATGGGCATGTAGCCCCAATACATCTTGCTTCACCAACCTAATAAAAATATGCACAATATAATTAAAAGTCATCCTAGAATGCTACATCACATCACTTTTTAAAGTGTAGTATTTCTAAATTGTTTAAACTCCTGAATTCTAAAACTTTTTAATTAATAAAACTCTTTAAACTCATAAATTCCTAAAATCTGAAATTATTATAATTCTTTAATCACTTAAAAAACAATCCAATTTAAATTAAACCTTCTAAGATTCCATTAAATAAAATTCAACCACTTTAAACAAATATTTACAATTAATTTTTCTTCTTATTACTCTCTACAATCCAATTTAAATTAAACCTTCTAAGATCCATTAAATAAAATTCAACCACTTTAAACAAATATGTACAATTAATTTTTCTTATTATTACTCGCTCCTTGTATTTCATTAAGGTTAATATTTTTTTACTTTATTAAAAAAATTCTTAATCTATCTTATACACATAATTTACTCTTATCCAAATACACATAATTTCTTAATAAAATTTATAATTCTACATTTTTTTATATATAATTTTTCTTTAAAATCTTTTATTAAACCCCTCCACCTTAAGGAAAAAAAACCTTACCCTTGATTATATATAGATTCGCTTCAAGAATTTAATAGAAAGCTTAAAAATACCTGTCCACACTTTCCACTTTGTCAGCCTTGCTACATTTCTTTATTCCTTTTGCAATTCCCACGCGAGTAGGCACAAAGTCTTTTCAATATTTTTCGAGCGTACAAACCTCGACTTATTTTCAAATTCATCAAAATCTTGTAAAATTAGAGTTTCAGTTAATTCAGAGTTAAATTAAATTTACTTGGACTTTAGGTCTTTTTGCTTTCATACCATGTTAATATTTTCACTAGATAAGAAAGGTTCGGAGATTATTATACTTTTTTGATGGGATGGGTTGATGTGTTTTGTGTCGAGTGGAGTTTTCCAATTTAGTAAAGTAAAATTGTAGTAATGTTTAATATTTTAATTTAGTTATAATAAAATTAAATTAAAAGAAAAAGTCATAATATTTTTAATTTAGAGTTATTTTTCATGTTATTTTTATTTAATATGCCATATTTAAATGTTAACAATTAAATTAATTTAGATTTATCTTAATTTTGGACTTAAGTAAGGAATCAAATTTTTCTTTTGAAAAATAAACTTATCACAATTATGTTATTTATATATTTTAATTATGTTATTTAAAAATATTTGATTATGAATTTATTATTTATTAATATGAGCATGATTTTTACATTAGATTATAAATACTAGTGGATTATATTCCAATAATGGAAATGTAGGCATGGACTCTCTTCTCTTTTGACACACAATAATAATTCCTCGATTATAAGGCTCATTATTGTTTTAGACGTAAAAGCCATTAGAGCTAAGCTAATAATGAGTTGGAGCAACATTTCATGGAAAAGGATCACTCGATCACTACTTAAGGCTTTGCTCGAAATGATCGTGATGATCTCCCAGGCCTTGCCCAAAATGATCATGATGATCTCCCATTAATTCATAGCTTGTTTGTTTAGTGGCTTATGTTTGACTGCATTATGTTATGATTTTTCTTGGAAAATATTTCAATGAAAACCTAGAAGTTGAAATCTATTTGATATGCAATATTACAATGGGTAGCTATTTTTCATAAAGTATATAGTTACCTCTTTGATTAAAGCATTATGGCTAGAGGTATCTATTTTACTAAAATTACTTAAAACGTATACCTAACCCCATTCATAATAAATAATCCCCTTGCAAAGGCATACTTACTCAGAAGGGATAAACATGCCACTTAAGGAATCCAATCCCCATAGGTCATAACAACACCTTACTTTCCATCACTAGGGAAGTCTCAATTAATATGAATTATGTTTTTTTGTTTCTCTTCACCTTTTCTTTCTAAAATATGTTATATGTGCATGTAGCATGACATTTCACTTTTTAAAATTTGCTTTGTTTTGTTATTTTTGTGATTTTTTTCCCACCAAGTAAAACAAAGAGCATTAAACATTTTAATATGGATGAGATGTGCAATGTTCACATCTAATGTTTTGTTTTTTGTTTTGTTTTGTTTTTTTTTTTTGCTAAATCATATTGTAAGAACAAATAAATAAATGAAATGTGCACATACTCATGCACATAACCTAATGGGTTAGCTCAATGAGTTTGAATGAGTTGTTTCAAGGCTGAGTTTATTGCGAGGTCTCCAATTGTCTAATTGAGGTTTGATTCCTTTTGAGTCTCATTACGTTAATAATTTATAGTGTGGTTAGTAGTTGCATTGCCCTCTATCTAGATACATTGGGATGAAGTCATAAGCTAGGAGTGCATGTCTGGTGGGTATCCCTCGAGACGTTTTCCATGGGTGTGTGCATGTAAAACGTTACAATTTTGGGATATGGTGAAGTAGTGATATTGCAACTTGATCTAATAGCTCACTTCTATGGTGAAGTTTTTTTTTCACTTAAATCAAGTTTGGGATTTGAATGCCATATTTATTTGGAACCAAGGATGGAGAACAACACAATCTCTAGATCTAAAGGGAGAATGGGTTGAAAGGGGTATATTTAGTTTTAGCTAAGGAAGGGCCATATCATACCCAAGGACAAGATGCACTGTTTGTGTTTAAAAAAAAACAAGGCCACCAAAACATACACTACTAAGTTAGGCTACAAGGAAATGTTTTCATGTGAAGCATGACAATATGCACTCTTTGTGTTTAAAAAAGAAAAAGAAAAAACAAGGCCACCAAAGCATATACTACTAGGTTAGGCTACAAGGAAATGTTTTCTTGTAAAGGTCTAAAATATGAAAATAAAAGCCCCTAATAAAAGTAGGATTGTTTGATGGCTTGCTCTTTGCAATAGGGTTTTGTTTTGGGATTGTTTGTTAAAAGAGGACAAAGTTAGTTTAAGTTTTTTGAGTTATGTGGGGGGGCATAGGAGAACATTAGACATATAATGATTCATTTTATTTACTATAGTGCCCTTTTGCATATCAAATAATGAAGGATTTAGAGCAATTGATGACTCCTAAAGTTTGGAATGCAATGATTGCGGAACAATACTTGAGAAATTGATTTAGGAAGAATGAATTGAAGACTGATGGAGCTTTACCCATTTTAAACTCTTTGGAACTTTTAGATTGCTTATAGTGATAGCTTCTTCAATGACAAACAAAAGCCAACACTTCATATATATGCATAGATTTATAAAGTGTTTCAAGGTTGTAGATTGAAGGCTAAGGAAAAGTTCAAAGTCAATTATAAGAGCTAGCAATTGGAAAATCCTTCCCATTTTTGGTATGGCTATGCAAGGTCCCATGAGTTTTGACGTGTTGGAAGCACATTTTTCTTAGATAATCATTTTGTTAAGTTTAAAGCAAATTTATGCATGGGTTTAAATAACATTATTCCATTAAGAGCTTTGAGATGTCAACTCAAATTGAAAATTGATAAAGAGATTTAACATCCAAATTTAAAATGTTACTCTTAAGTCTTTAGCAATCAACTAAAAGAAATTATCAATTTAATCTGAAAACATTTTTCAAACATGTGTTCATCAAGTTAAGCATTGTACTTAATACAGAAAAGATCAACATAGCGAAGAAGAAGGTGTCTTGCTTTTTGAGGAATCCTTACATGGAGTCCTCTATATATGGACTCATTCTATTTCTTGACTCATTATTTTTTTTTGTTGGTAGTTTTCTCATCCATATTATATATGTTATTTTGAGAAAATGAATAAAATATTTTTATATTTTTGAATTTGTATAAACCTAAAGAATTAGGTAAAACTTTGTAATTATAATTTATATTATATATATATATAATATTATAATAGAAAGTTTATAATCTAATGATGATGAGATGTTGGAGGAGGACACCTATTATCTATTTATGTTACATAACTATTGATTATCAGTAATGTATGACCATGTATTTATGTTAGATAACATTAGTAGTTTACTCATAGAGATTATCTATGTTATTTTCAAAAAATAATAAAATATTTTTATACTTTTTGAATTTGTATAAACCTAAGAAATTAGGTAAAACTTTGTAATAAAAAAATATATATGATAGAAAGTTTACAATTTAATGATGAGATGTTGGAGGAGTACATCTATTATTTATTTATGTTAAATAAGGATTGACCATAGAGTCACATATGACCATATATTTATGTTAGATAACTTAGGTACTTTACTTATAGAGACTATCTATGTTATTTTGAAAAAATGAATAGAATATTTTTGTACTTTTGAATTTGTATAAACCCAAAGAATTAGGTAAATTTTTGTAATAAAAAAAATATATATGATAGAAATTTTATAATTTAATTATGAGATGTTGAAGGAGTACATCTATTATCTATTTATGTTAGATAACAATTGACCATTGAGGAATGTATAACCATGTATTTATGTTAGATAATGATGGACCAGTAAATAATACATGACCATTAAATACGTAAAAATTATAATTTTCCATTATATTCAAATAAAAATGATATCTTTTTCCCTTTAAAAATAAAATATTACACTTTATTTTAATTTCAATTTTTTAAACAATGATAAATTCACAATTTAATTTTCATAAAACAACAAAATAAAATTACACCAAATTTTATATATCCATTTTCATTCTTTTTTTTAATATCAATAAATTTACACCTTGTTTAAAAAAAAAATTAAATTAGTTATTTGTTATTATTTAAAAAAAAAATTAATTAGTTTATTTGTTATTATTTTATATATAATAAATAGTTGTAAACATAGCCCATAAGCAGCCGAAGTCATTCCTCCACACATCATTACCTCCCCCCCCTTCCCCACAAAAATCAAGAGACTAATGCATTTATGGGGCCATCTTGTCCGAAAGACATATTTATTTCAACCATGAAACAACTGGAAACCACCTTTGACCCTACGGCGAGCGTTTAAAGGCATCTGTGTCCTTAACTCAATGCGCCGAAAGAGGCGGCCTCATAACAGACCCCACGGCATGCATGGCGGACCATCCCGAGCTGCCCGTCCATGGCAGTAACATGTGACATTACCCTACAAATGTAGGTAGGTGGAAAGCAAAATATGACTGTGATTCTTCCCGTGATTCAAATTCCCCACTTTTAATGGATTTAGTCCCTTTCCTCAATCGATGTCACGACTCCCGTTCGTCACCACCGGAAATCTGTGGAACACATAAATGAGTGGGAGGTCACATGCAAATTGACGCGCAAATCTCCTTTTTTTAAGCTTAATTTCGTTATGAGCGCAGACTCCGGGCTCTGATCCCCAAGAAAATCCACACTTCTCAACCCCTGGTAACCGCTACCCTGTTCCTTGTTTGAACGCGCAGCTAGACCTAAATTTAAAACAAACTAAAAACCCACCAATTGCGGCCGCAAAGCACGAATTATGCACCAAGACGCAACGCGGATTCGTTACCGCCGACATTCTGGATCAAACCCCACATGCCCGTGGCTTTTTTGAAAACCCCATGCGCTGTCGCCCACAAAACAACAATAATAGCAATTAGGGTCTACGTTTCTTCCCATCATCCCATGTTATTGCAAATACAGTTGATTTGGATTCAACGGCTGAGATCAATGGGTAGTTTCTGGAATTGATTGATGTGGGTTTCCATGACCCATACGGATCTCCGAATTTTCCCCGCGTTACAGATGGTCATTTGGTGGCATATGACTTCACGAGTATTTTTTCCACTGGCCGTAATTCAAGATTGAATTGGTATCCAAGGTTCTACATACGAGCACCGCGTTACAGATGGTCATTGCGTGGCAGATGGGTTCATCGGTCCTTTTCTCTTTGGGTGCAAAGATTGAATTGGCATCCTAGGCTTTATATACAGGCCTCAATATCCCATCTTTCATTCTCAGAGTGTGCAGTTTGCTGAGTTGTCCTAGGCTTTATATACAGGCCTCAATATCCCATCTTTCATTCTCAGAGTGTGCAGTTTGCTGAGTTGCCCTTTCGACAGAAGGTTGAGAGTAAGACAAACGAGGGTGAGCGGTTCTATTGTTGCGGCCATTCCAAATCTGGCAGGCTTCTAGATCCATGTAAGGACAAGCGCAGGCATAGGTTCATTATTGAAAATAAAATCGACAGGTCAGAGGTAGCACAGAGTGCAGACCTGCCACAGAATGTAACTGTAGAAAAGCTTAGTTGTGAGCATTTTTGGGCGGGACTTTAAGGCCCGTTCTGTGTATACAACAAAGTTGCAGTAAGGTATTGATTGCTTCTGCTATGTTAGTCCAAGTTTATGGAATGTGGACTGTTTGATTAGAAATGCTAAAAGTGTCCTGCATTGTAAGATCTGTATTATTTGGCTGCACTTTTCTCTTTAATATCTGAAAATGTATACAATCTTCTGAAGATGCTAAGTTGTCAATATACAGAGTCAAAGAAAACCATTGTCGGAGGAAGCCCATCTTGCTGAAAACCAGTAAGCATTCTTGGAAGGACCAACTCCAGTCTCCAACTATCTTCACCAAGAACGCAATGGGTTCTTGGAAGCATTCTTTGATTTGTGTATTTTTCGTCGTAGCATTTTTTGGCTCTTCTCTAGCAGAAGATCCCTATATATACTTAACATGGAACGTTACATGGGGCACAATATGGCCTCTTGGCATCCCTCAACAGGTATAGTTCTAAAAATACCAGACCTTTTTCAATGATAACGTATATAGCACATTTGGATTTGTCAGCTTTCTCTAAGGTATATTGTGGCGTTGTGGCAGGGAATTCTAATAAATGGTCAATTTCCC